>JAJIBD010025982.1:0-214331 GCA_021461705.1 Cryptotis parvus | reverse complement strand
AAGGAGATTGGTCTGTAATTTTCCTTCTTTGTATTGTCTCTCCCTGCTTTGGGTATCAGGGTGATATGCACCCTCGTAGAAGCTGTTTGGGAGTGTTTCTGTTTCTTCTATTTCCTGGAAGAGCTTGAACAGGACTGGCAGTAGGTCCTCCTTAAAGGTTTGGTAGAATTCGCCAGTGAACCCATCTGGACCTGGGCTTTTTGTGTTTGGGCAGACTTTTAATTACTGTTTCAATTTCCCCGATGGTGATAGGCTTATTTAGGTATTGAAGGTCTTCTTGTTTCAATCGTGGGGAGGTTATAGGACTTCAGGAATTTATCCATTTCTTCTAGGTTCTCATGTTTTGTGGCATACAGGTTCTCAAAATAACCTCTGATGATCTTTTGTATTTCTGTTTTTCTGTTGTGATGTCACCATTTTCATTTCTGATTCTGTTTATTTGGGTTCTCTCTTTCCCTGTCCTTACAAGTCTTGCCAGTGGCTTGTCGATCTTGTTTAATTTTTTCAAAAAACCAGCTCTTGGTTTCATTAATCTTTCGGATTGTTTTTTTGGTTTCCAGGTCGTTGATTTCCTCCCTAAGTTTCACTATTTCCTTCCTTCTGCCTGGGTTGGGCTTCCCTTGTTGGTCTTTTTTTCAATATTTTCAGCTGTGAGGTCAGGTTATTTATATGGGCCCTTTCTTCTTTTCTGATGAATGCTTGCAGAGCTATGAACTTTCCTCTTAACACAGCTTTTGCTGTGTCCCACAAGTTCTGATAGTTGGTATCTTCATTGTCATTTGTTTCTAAGAATCTTTTGATTTCCTGTTTGAGTTCTTCTATGACCCATTTGTTGTTCAGCAGTGAGCTGTTTAGTTTCCAGGTGTTTGGTTTAGCTCCCCTGCTTCTGTGTATGGTTCACTACTATTTTCAGTGCATCGTGATCTGAAAATATAGTCGACACAATTTCAATTTTTTTATTTTATTGAGGTATGCTTTGTGGCTCAGTATATGGTCTATCTTGGAGTATGTTCCATGTGCACTGGAAAAAAAAGTGTATTCAGCTTTTTGGGATGAAAAGCCCTGTATATATCAACCAGCTCTCTTTCTTCTATTTCTTCCTTCAGGTCCAGTATTTCTCTGGTGAGTTTCAGCCTCGTCGATCTATCCATAGTCGATAAGGCAGTGTTGATGTCTCCGACTATTATTGTGCTACTGTTAATGTCTTCTTTGAGGTCTATTAATAGTCTTTTTTAAGTATTTTGCTGACCCCCTCGTTTGGCGCATATATGTTTAGCAGTGTGATTTCTTCCTGGTATACATACCCCTTAATTATTAAGAAATGGCCTTCATCATCCCTTTTGACCTTTTTCAGCCTGAAATCTATATTGTCAGATATGAGTATGGCCACACCCGCCTTTTTGGAGGGGTTGTTTGCGTGGAGAATGGTCTTCCAGCCTTTGACTTTGAGTCTGTGTTTGCTCTGCTTATTCAGATGTGTTTCTTGTAGGCAGCAAAATGTTGGATTCAGTTTTTTTTAATCCATTTTGCCACCCTGTGTCTCTTAATTGGTGCATTTAGACCGTTGGACGTTGAGCGAGATTATTGTCATTGGATTTTGTGCCATCTTTCTGTTTAACGTTGTTGTGGTTTTGGGTTGTCTTATTTTACAATAGACCCTTCAATCCTTCTTTTAGAGTTGGTTTTGAGTCTATGAATTTCTTGAGTTGTTGTTTATCCATGAAGTTGTGTATCTTTCCTTCGCATCTGAAAGTAAGTCTAGCTGGGTAAAGAATTCTTGGTGAGGCCTGGAGTTCATTGAGTCTTTTTCACTATATCCCACCATTGTTTTCGGGCTTGGAGTGTTTCATCTGAGAAGTCTGCTGTAAATCTCAGGGATGCTCCTTTGTATGTGATTTCCTTCTTTGATCTTGCTGCTTTCAGTATTCTATCTCTGTCTATCGTTTTTGTCATTTTAATAAGGATGTGTCTTGGAGTATTCTTATTGGGGTTTCTTTTTAGCTGGTATCCTTCAGACCTCCTGTATCTGGGAGCATGCTTTCTTCAGTTCGGGAAACTTTTCAGCGATGATGGCTTTGACAGTATCTTCTTCATCAGGGTTTTCTTCTTGACCTTCTAGCACCCCATCCACTGTGTTTTTCATTTCATTTACCTCATTTTTAATATCTGTCATTTCCATTTGCATTTTCCTCACTTCTTTTATCATGTCCTCTTGTATTTTATTGATTTTGCATTCCATTGCTTCTTTGAATTCCTTATGAATCTTTAACATTTCTTTCCGAAATTCCTTATCAGAGAGGTTATACAACTCATTGGTATTGCTTGGCTCATCTGGACTAGTGAATTCACTCAGAGAGCTTGATGGAATTTTGCGTTGCTTTTACCATTATGACTATTGTAGGTTGCAAATGTGGGGTCTTGGGTAACTAGATAGTACAGTTAGTAGGTGTCTGGCCTGTTTGCAGAGTTTGGGTGGGTAGCAAGGATGTAGGAACCAAGCTCACTGGTACGTCATGCAAGATAGGTAGTAAGAGGGTCACGCGGACGCTAGATGTTTCCAGAAGCGCAGGGGCCCAAAGGGTCCGGGTGAAACCAAGGCAGTTTGCCTTGGTTCCGTTGATGGAGTTTCCGCTCTTCCCCTGGGGCAACTTGGGTCCGTGGAGACACAGGGCTGTTCCTATTTTTAAGACCACTCAACCTCTCAACATTAAATGTTAAAAAATTAAATGCAAAAAGTTAAGCCTACCATTATAAAGCTGAAGGCTTTTCATATGATGACTAGAAATCAAAAAATTAAACATGCTACTTATGATACTATCCAAATTAGAACAAAAGGACAAATTTAACAACAAAAAGTATGTAAGAACTGATTGCTGAAACTATGAACAGTTTTAAAAGGGATTAAATAAAATTTAAATAACTCAATTTCAAAACCCAGCATAAATCTCTATAAATCAAGATAGCATAGTGTTAGCCTAAAATAGATATACAGATCAATGAGACAGAGAAGAAATTTAGAAATTTATCCACATAGTCAAAAAAATTCCAGCTAAGATACCAAAAATATTTACTCAGTATTTTTTAACATTTTTATTGAGGTGCCATGATTTATAATACTGTTAGTTATACTTTTCCTGCATACATCATTCCAACACCACACCCATCACCAGAGCCAAGGCCCCTTTTAGCCATCTCACTCCCAGGTAAGGTCAGCTCTGTTGACAAAATCTCAAGTTCTGATACTTTGTTTACTTCTTGTTCTCTTTACTATGTTTATTTATCACTTCACTTGACTTGACATCCCATTATTCATCGATTTGCTCGAACGGGTGCCAGTAACATTTCCATTGGACCTTATCGCATGCCAGTGTAGCCCAATGGCATCTGGTTGCTTCAGAAATACGAAAAGCCTCAAACCGTTCCTTCAGGGTCTTGATGAAGAAGTCTGACCATCTTGTAGGTGGGCGGCCACGTGATCTTTTGACATCCTGTGGGACTCAGTCGGTAACGGCTCTAGTCCAGCGGTCGTCTCCAAATCATATTACTTGTTCAGCCCATCTGATTTTCGATACCTTGGTAAATGAGACAGCGTCCTGACTCTGGAACAGCAACGGAGGTCGGAGTTCCAGATTCCTTTCTTCACTTGAGTCAGGCGTGATATTCCAAGCATAGCTCTTTTGATTCCTCTTTGGGAGACTCGAATAGCATTCTCATCCTGCTTTCGTAGGGCCCAGGTCTCTGAGGCATATGTTAATGAGGGAGAACAGTGGAGTCGAAGAGATGTGCCCGGAGGCGGAGGTTCTTTGTCTTTTTGGCTATTTCTTCAATGCTTTTGAAGGCATTTCATGCCGCTCTCTTCCTTCTGCACAGCTCAGGTTTTTAGGTCGTTCGTCATGTTGACTTCTTGACCTAGGTACACATAACTGCTGCATTCAGAGATGTTTGTTCCATTGAGAGTGAATGGGGTCTCTGGAACTAGCTCACTTTTTGTTGAGATTCAGCTGTAGGCCTATCTTTCTACATTCTCAGTCAAAGTCAGCCAGCATTTGTGAGGCTTGGCTAAAGTTTGGTGTTATTAAAACGATGTCATTGGTGAAGCAGAGGTGGTGTGGTTGCCGAACGTCTATCTTCACTCCCATTCCTTCCCATTCTAATTGTCGCATGATGTTCTCAAGGGTGGCGCTGAAGAGTTTTGGTGAAATGGTATCACCCTGCCTAACCCCCTCTTTTGACGTCAATGATCACTTCCTTGTAGAATGGTGAGATCCTGGTGGTGAATCCGTAATACAGCTCATGAAGGATCTTGATGTATTGGGTTTGAATGCTCTGTTTGGCTAGGGCTTTGATGACTGCTTCAGTCTCCACAGAATCAAAGGCTTTCTTTGATGTTTATTTATATAAAAAAAGCCTTTGATGTTTCTTTATATTTATTTTTAATTGTGGAGATGGTGACACCTACACACACATACACACACCGTAAGTACCAAGAGTGAGTGTTATAACCAGTGGCAAAGTGCCAAGAAGTTTGATTTGTTCTTTTAAAGTAGCTTCTTGAACCTTCTTGCAAAACTGTTTTCTTTTTTTTTTAATTTTATTACACCACTTTTAGACATACAATTGCAATATGCTCATGCTCGAGTTTTGGTTCCACAGTGTTCCAACACCTGTCCCTCCACCCGAAACCATCTCCCATCACCAATGTCCCCACCTCCCTCACCCCTCCTGCACCCCAACTACTTGGCGGGTTCTGTATATCTTTTCCCTCCTATCTCTTTTCCTGCCTACCTTTCCTACACATCGTAGAATGCAGTACATTAAAGGAAATAACTGTTTCCACTAGTTTGATGGACCACGTGGCCACAAGTGGCCATGTGACATAGGGGGCTTCATGGTCAGCATCCGGAAAGCAAAAATGGCAGCTAATGTGGTGGATGAGTCTCATCCGGCTGCTTCCGGGGACCCCCAGAGATGATGGACCCACTCCCAAAACCCATCTGTCTTCCTGGGGGCCCCATGATCATCTGAGCTAGGGGAGAGCCGAGTTCCAGTTCCCCCAGCTGTGTTTGAGGCTCTGCATGCTATGGCTGGTTGCCCCAGTGCAGCTCCTGGGTGGGGCCACAGGGCTCAGACAAAATGGAGAGGGGAAGGGGCGACCCCAGCTCCATCTGGACGAATTCCCAGTGATTCCCACCTCTGGAAGCTGCCCACCTGGGCTCAAACTCATCTTGCTCTGTTAATCTGGTCTTGAGGTCAGTGTCCCTCCCAGGTGGACTCTGATGTGCTGCAGCGTCCGGACAGGAAAATGGCGGCTAATGTGGTGGGTGAGTCTCATCCGGTTGCTTCTGGGACCCCCCAGAGGTGATGCGCCAACACCCAAAAACCCATCTTTGCTCTTGGGGGCCCCATGGTCAGCTGAGCTAGGGGGGAGAGCCGAGTTCAGTTCCCCCAGCTGCATCTGAGGCTCTGCATGCTATTGCTGGTCACTCCAGGGCAGCTCCTGGGCGGGGCCACCAGGCTCAGACAAAATGGAGAGGGAAGGGGCGACCCCAGCTCCATCTGATGAATTCCCGGTGATTCCAGCTCTGGGAGCTACCTACCTGGGCTCGAACTCATAATGCTCTGTTAATCTGGTCTTGAGGCCAGCGTCCCTCCTGGGTGGGCTCTGATGTGCTGCAGTGTCTGGACAGCTAAAATGGCGGCTAATGTGGTGGGCGAGTCTCATCTGGCTGCATCCAGGATCCCACCCCAGAGTGATGGGCCAACACCCAAAACCCATCTGTCCTCCTGGGGGCCCAATGGTCAGCTGAGCCAAGGGAGGGCTGAGTTCCAGCTCCCCAACTGCATCTGAGGCTCTGCATGCTATATCAACCTCTCCAGTTTGATGCAAATAGAATGATCATTGAAGTGTACAAATGAGAAAGATCCTGAAAGGACTGGTGCTAAAATACATTGCGTCTAAGATTAAACTGCTACGGCAGAGCTGCTTCATGCCTGCGCAGCCGAGGATCTGAGTCTCTGTCTTGCTGCGGTTGGCTGTGGTGGCTGGAGCTCAGGGGTCACACCCACTGAGCCCGGAGGTTGGGGACTGGGCGGAGGCCCCCAATCCTTGCTCCGAGTCCAGCAGGTGCGGCCACCTGCATGGCGAGCAGGCCCTAGGACATGACCAGGTGCTGGCTGAGCCTTTTGCCTTTCCCGGGAACTCCATAGGGGCCGCTCACCATGAGGCCGAGCTGCGCAGCCATGGATCTGGAGTCTCGCAAAACTGTTTTCAAGGCCCTGAATTACTTAAGCTGTTTCCTGTCCATGAAGGCTTGAATTGTTCCTTCAATATGAATGATAATCAGGCTGGGTGAGCATCCTTGGGAAGTATTGATTTTATCGAGGGTGTTTTTGGTTTGTTTTTTAACTATATCTCTCTATCCCAACATTCTTCTCACTCAGAGTCCCATTTGATAGAACTGCTGTTGACTCTTATGGGCTTTCCTTTGTATCTACATTCTGTGTTTTATTTTTTTTTTTCGTCTCTTCTCTTGGCTTTTATCATTCTAAGTACAACGTGCCTTGGTGCTTTTCTTTCTGGGTTTATTTTTTGCTAGGATCCTCTGAGCCTCTTGGATCTCAATGTCTGAGGCAGAGGCAGAGGCGGGAGCAGACCAGCGTGGCCCCACGGAGCTGATGGGGCCGACTGGTACAGGCCCCCCTCACCTCCTCTTGGTCCCCTTCCCACCCACCCTCCGCTCGCTGCTTCCTCCTGGCGGAGCAGGCTGTGGGCTTGGCGGTGGCAGCGCTGGGCGAGTTGCTTTTCTGCACTTAAGCCATGCAGGGTGCTCCTTTAAGTCCCGCAGTGTGGCCACGGCTGACACTAAAGGCTTTGTAACCATCAACCCAAGTGCAGTTTCGATGGAAAATAAAGCTATCAAGCCAGACGACCCGCCCCCACTCCATGAGGGCAGCCGTTTTCCACATCCGGACTTCCCCCTCATCAGAACTCCATCCAGCACATGAGCCTATCACAGCCCGGATCATCGACACCCACCCTGCAGCAGTTCTTTTCAATCCGGCCCAGGTATGCTGATCCAGAGACTCACAGACATGGGGCAGAGCTGCTACCAGCTCTCCCTGTGCCCAGTCGCTCACGAAGTGCCCAGGAGGGATGGCGAGTTCTAGCCCTGGCCCGCCACCCCAGCAGAGCCTCGCAACAAGCTATACAACCCCCTCACTCCATGAGGGCCGCCATTTTCCACATCCAGACTTCCCTCTCATCAGTACTCCACCGAGCAGAAGAACCTATCACAGCCCAGCTCGCTCGGCCACTTGCGGTTGCTCGGCTCATCAATAAATGCTGTATTTAGAGGTGACTACAAGAGTATGCCCCGGCATGGCAAGCCTGGCAAGCTGCCCGTGTTGTATTTGATATGCCAAATACCAGTAGCAATTATGTTAGGTCATTCCCATGACCTAATATAATGGTTGAGGCTCTTTATGTTCCTGGAGCAAACAGATGCCCTTGGGCTCTACTAGCATGAGACAGAACATATGGAGATGTTACTGGAGCCCGCTCGAGCAAATTGATGATGAACGGGAAGATAGTGATAGTGATTATACCACAGTGAAACATACAGTTACAATGGTGTTCATAATTGGTTCTTGCTAATACAGTACTCCAGCACCCATCCCTCCACCAGTGCCCCATCACCACCACCAGTATACCCACACCCCCTCCCGCCTACCCCCAGGTTGCCTCAGTAGCAGGTACCCCCTTTCCTCTCTTTCTCTTTCTGTCTCTCTCTCTATCTCTGCATCTCTCTCCCTTCTTTTACACATTGCGAATGCCTGTACTTCTTAACTCTAGGAAATTCTTTGATTTCTTCAATTAGTTGTTCTTCATTGAATTTGCCTTCTTTTCCTTCAAAGTTGCTTGAACCTTGTATAGTTCCTCTTGAACTCATCACAGTTTTCTGGTGTGGTGTTCATTTTTTTTTAAGGATTTTTTTTCCATCTCCTACTGTTTTCTTTTAAAGGTTTCTTCATCTCATCTTAGAGTTCACTGATCTTTTCCCTCAACTGCTATTTTTTGATTAATATCCTCAACCTTGTAGTTGAGGATATTAATATGTATATATATATATATATGTATATATACATACATATATCATCTATTTATATCCTCTACTACTGTACTCTTTATATCAATTTTGACTACAGTTTCTCATTTCAGTTCTCAAACTTTCTTGGGCTGACTAACCATTTGTTAAACATCCTCAACATTATGTCCCTAGGGTCATTCTCTGAGAGTTGACAGAGCTAATTGGTGCTGGCTGGACTCTCATGCCATTATTCCATTCACTGAGTTTGGTGGATCTCTATACCGTCTCCTCACTATGTTGGTGCTCTCCTGTTCTGAGGTGAATCTTTGCAGTTAAACCAATGGCAGTCTCTAAGGGATTAAGTTGGGTGTTGTTCTTTTCTTCTCTGCCAGTTTTCACCCAATTACTGAAAGCAGAATTGTGTACAGTGTGAGGTGTAATGACTAGAACAGTTGTGTGGCTTAGGATGTGACCGCACTTTTAGGGAGATGTGGAGGTCAGCCTGCTGAGATGGTAGAGGTCAGGTGTGGAAGTTGCAAGGGGGTGCAGCCAGCAGGGGAGGGAATCCATTTCTAGTTAAAAATAAATAAATGAATTAATAATAATAATAATAATAATAATAATAATAATAAGCTCCCCGAGGATATCAGCCAGAAGGTTGCCCTCAGCTGGAAGCTTGGCGGAGCAGTCATACATCTCCATCTTGGAATCCCCTGAAGGCCAGGCCTAGTCCCTCATCCATCTCCATTTCTCCTCCAATGAGATGAAAAAATTGACCATGAGCCAGGAGAAACTTGTCAAACTTCAGGGAATTAGTGGGAAAGAAACTTGTTATAGATAAAAGAAATTGGTTTTGCAGTGATGATTTTTAAAAGTCTCTTATCTGCATCATGTAGAATAACAGAAGAATGCAAGTTATCAAAGGGTAATACCCTAGCTTACCCTGGCCCCTTAGATTATGGGACTGAGAAGGTGGGGAAGGAAAGATACCAAGAAGGGAGTAAAAAAGAGCAGACAGTGTATGTTCTGTGATCCATAGTCTGGAGGGGAAGGAAAAGAGAAAGAGAGAGAAAGGGAAAGAAATAAAGAACCTGCCATGGAGACGGGCTGGGGGAGGGGGGAGGGAACCGGGGACGTTGGTGGTGGGAGATGGGCACTGGTGGCGGGATGGGTGCTAGAACACTGTATGACCTAAACCCAAATATGAACTTTTTAATTGTATATCTTTGTAATTGTAAAAATAAAAAAAAATTTTAAGAAAAGAGCAGATAGGTAACAGGAGTAGGGGCAGAGACCATGGGCATGTAGGCGGTGTGGAAGTGTCATCCGTCTACATTGTGATGTATCTGTATAAATAGATATGTCTGAGCCACAGAACCAACAACACCTTAAACATGAGACCCAAACCACAACAATAAAACTTACAAATGTGCCTGTCAGGGAGGCCGGTGTGGGGATGAGAGGGAAACTGGAGGCGTTACTGGGGAAACTTGACGATTTATGGGATTGGTGTCAGAAAATTCGATGCCTGAAACTTCATTCTGAATAGCTTTGTAAATCATGGTGCCTCAATAAAAAATTAGAAACAAAAAAAGTAAGTTACAAGACAAACAATATCTCTGGTACTGAAGAGGATAATGTGTTTACAAACCAAGAAACAGTGTGATCCACTTTTAACAAGGCCTGCAGTGAGACATCTCTGCAGCAAACACTTTTACCATCACAGGCCCTGCTGAGACGAAGCTGCTATTGCCCAGAGGCAGAGCTATTGGCCAGCATTTAAACCAGCATGGTGCAGGCAGTCTGAGGAGCCTGATTGAGGCTCTTCCCAGATAATGTGTGCAAGGAAAAGCCCCACTTGCTACTGGAGCAAAGGAGATAGATGTACTTGCAGATCTTGTGAACTTTGGTGCGCTCCAAGAATGAAACATACTCAATTGAGTCAACCTCAGAAGAGGATACAACTTTAAGATATACTTGCAGAACCACTCATAAATCTGATAAAAATCTAAGTGTTTTACATATATATATTTCAGCTGAAGCTCCTTGAACATGTCAGCTCTGATTTAGCTTTTGCAGATCAACAATTCATTCTTCACAGTCAACTGGGTGAAGGAAACTTGGGAATAAAGTTGCAACAAGAGTGAATAAAGGTTCTCAAACGCGGCTGGGGAAGCTGGAACTCGGCTCTCCCCAGGCTCAGCTGACCATGGGGCTCCCAGGAGGACAGATGGGTTTTGGGGAGTAGGCCCATCACCTCTGGGGGTCCCGAAAGCAGCCGGATGAGACTCGCCCACCACACTAGCCACCACCTATGCTGTCCGGACGCTGGGAAGCTACCTCAAGACCAGATTAACAGAGCAAAACGAGTTTGAGCCCAAGTAGGCAGCTCCCAGAAGTGGAAATCACTGGGAATTCGTCAGATGGAGCCAGGGTCTGCCCTTCCCCCTCCATTTTGTGGAGCCTGGTGGCCCCTGCCCAGAGACTGCCCTGGGGTGACCAGCCATAGCATGCAGTCTCAAACGCGGCTGGGGAAGCTGGAACTCCGCTTTCCCCAGGCTCAGCTGACCATGGGGCTCCCAGGAGGACAGATGGGTTTTGGGAATGGGCCCATCACCTCTGGGGGGTCCCGGAAGCAGCCGGATGAGACTCGCCCACCACACTAGCCTCCACCTTCGCCGTCCAGATGCTGACCATGAGGCCCCTAAGTCGAGCAGCCACTTGCGCCAAGCAGTCCATCAAACTAGTTGAAACAGTTATGTCCTTTAATGTACTGCATTCTACAATGTGTAGGAAAGTTAGGCGGGAGGGAGAGATAGAGAGGAGAGAAAAGACATACAGAACCCGCCAGGTAGTTGAGGTGTGGGAGGGGGAGGGAGGTGGGGACATTGGTGATGGGAGATGAGTTTGGGTGGAGGGATGGGTGTTGGAACACTGTAGGACCAAATCTCTACATGAGCATCTTGCAGTTGTATGTCTAAAAAGTGGTGTAATAAAATTTGGGCGGGGAGTGAATAAAGTTCTTTGCCTAGTTTTAATAGAGAGAGAGAGGAGAAAGAGAGGTAGAGGGAGAGAGAGAGAGAGAGAGAGAGAGAGAGAGAGAGAGAGAGGAGGTCTTTGCCTACCTCAAAGTTTTGAAGATTTCTCGCCCACGTTTTCCTCTGGAAGGTTTATAGTTTTGGTTGTTGTTGTTTGCTATGTAACACAGTTTTATTTGCATTTAGTGCTTGTTTTCATCTCCTGTGTTGAGCAACAGAGCACGGCCGTTAGACGGCAAAGAGAGGTTGTCTCTGGCCAGGACCTGTGCTGTCCTTCAGGCGACCTTAGTCAGATGATAAATGGATGAAAACCTAGTCCTGGTCACCTGTTCCCTAAGGTTAACAAAAGACTTCTGGTTTCCGGTTTTCACAGACGCTCATGAGGTCTGACCTTCATCTACACTTTCTCCTGAGCTGCTCAGAGGTGAAAGCTCCACACTGCCCATGACTGTTTTCAGAATAGGTGGGGAGTCAAATAAAGCCCCCACAACACTTTAAGTCACAAAGTGTGATTATAAAAAGTAAAGACCACTTCCATAAATTCAATGTTAAGTTTTTTTCAGACCAAGATGTTTGCAACCAGAGAAGCCAAGCGCCCAGAGATTCCCGACCCTTCTCCTTCTTTATTGTTCTGCTTTAGGGCCACACCCAACAGTAGTCAGGGTTTACTCCTAGATCTGTGCCAGGATTTACTAAGGGAACTATATGAGGTGCTGGGGATAGAACCCAGGTAGTGCAAGCCCTACCCACTGCACTATCTCTCCGGCCCCTGTCCCTTCTGAGAAAGAAAGTCCAGTCACTGTGAACACAGCTGAGGCTCTGGATGCTTATTGGGGCTGGGACAGACTCCCCAGCAGGCACAGCCCCTGTAGAGCCCCCAGAGAAGAAGATGCTGCTGTCCCCCTTCTCTATAGAGCAGCTTCTGGGCTTGGCTGCCGCGGGTTTTCTGCCCCCATACATTCTACAGAGGCCCCGGGTCCCTGTTGGTGTGCACCCACATCTCAGGTTCCAGAACCACCGCTCTGAGATGCCCAGTGCTCTAGGTCTGGGGCTACGGTGCTCAGCGAGCACAAGCTTTCCTCTCACTGCCTCCAAGGATGTCCCAACGCCAGAGGCAAGAGAGCTGCTGTCACTGCCAGCTGGTCCCGGGCCTCAGCGCCACCGCCACTGCATGGCGAACCCAGCCTGACGGGTTTTCCCTGTGCACTAGACGCTGCAGCCGCTGCCACCAGCAGGAGTCCCTGCAGGCTGGGTGCACAGCCAGAGCCAGACAGGCTGTCCCCACCCACAACATTGCCCGCAGGGGAGGAGGCACAAAGAAAAGGGAAAAATCATGGGCTGCGGCTACATGGATGGGTCTGGAGAACACCACGCTGAGTGTTGGAGAGGGGCAGAGACACTGTGATCTCTCTTACATATAGGGTATAAATAGTCACAGCAGGGGAATACTGAGGGAGAAACAGAACCAGAGCTGGTCTTAGTAGGACGCTGGGGGATAGGAAGAGGGAGGTGGTTACTGGTTGGGGGTCGTGGGAGAGGGAAGAGACACAGATGCAGGGAGGATGCTGGAATGTTATTGCATGAACCCCACCAATATTGTGAATCACGGTGCAGAGAGAGGGAGGGGGAAGAGGGAGAGAGAGGGAAGGAGGGGGAGAGAGAGAGAGAGAGAGAGAGAAGAGAGAGTGAGAGAAGAGAGAGAGAAGAGAGAGTGAGAGAAGAGAGAGTGAGAGAAGAGAGAGTGAGAGAAGAGAGTGAGAGAAGAGAGTGAGAGAAGAGAGTGAGAGAAGAGAGAGTGAGAGAAGAGAGTGAGAGAAGAGAGTGAGAGAGTGAGAGAGAAGAGAGAGCGAGAGAGTGAGAGAAGAGAGAGAAGATAGAAAAGAGAGAGAAGAGAGAGTGAGAGAAGAGAGAGTGAGAGAAGAGAGAGTGAGAGAAGAGAGAGTGAGAGAAGAGAGAAGAGAGTGTGAGAGAAGATAGAAAAGAGTGAGAGAAGAGAGAGAAGATAGAGAAGATAGAGAAGAGAGTGAGAGAAGAGATAGAAGAGAGAAGAGATAGTGAGAGAAGAGAGGAGAGAGGAGAGAGAAGAGAGAAGAGAGAGAAAGAGAGAAAAAAGAGAAAAGAGAAGAGAAAGGAGAAAGAGAGAGCGAGAGAGAGTGAGAGAGAGAAGCGAAGTTCCCAGAAATCTGAGCCACCACATAACCCAACAGCCCTTGTCCTCTCCTGCAGACACACGGTGTGTGAGGGGTGCCTGCTAGTTTCACTGTCACTGGCTTTACCTGGAGACGCAGTGGAAGTCCTGCCGGGATGCTGCCTGGGAGCGCAATACCCACAGTCCACGGGAGCGTGTCTCCGCACTGCCACCTAGCGGCAGGGGTGAGTTGGTGCCTCACCAACACCAGCGCCTAACGCTTGGAAGAGACCCTCAAAGGTATGTATCCCTGGTGCAAAGCGACAGGGAAAAAGAAAAGGGCCAGGGAGGGAGTTCAATAGGCAAGAGGCCTGTAGTGGCCAAAACTGACCCCTGAGTACTGTCTGTTGTGGCCCAAAAATCTTTTCTTTCTTTCTTTCTTTCTTTCTTTGTTCTTTCTTTCTTTCTTTCTTTCTTTCTTTCTTTCTTTCTTTCTTTCTTTCTTTCTTTCTTTCTTTCTTTCTTTCTTTCTTTCTTTCTTTCTTTCTTTCTTTCTTTCTTTCTTTCTTTCTTTCTATCTATCTATCTATCTATCTATCTATCTATGTATCTACCTACCTATCTATCTATCTATCTGTCTGTCTGTCTGTCTGTGTGTCTGTCTGTCTGTCTGTCTGTCTGTCTGTCTGTCTATCTATCTGTCTGTCTGTCTGTCTGTCTGTCTATCTATCTATCTATCTCTATCTATCTATCTATCTGTCTGTCTGTCTGTCTATCTATCTATCTATCTATCTATCTATCTATCTATCTATCTGTCTGTCTGTCTGTCTGTCTGTCTGTCTATCTATCTATCTATCTATCTAATCTAGCTATCTAGCTATCTATCTGTCTATCTGTCTATCTGTATCTGTCTGTCTGTCTGTCTTCTATCTTACCATATAGCAAGTAATTTTAATTCTTTTTTAAAAACATTTTATCATACTACTGTGAGATATACAGTTACAAAGAGGTTCATATTTGGGTTTCAGTCACACAGTGTTCCAGCACCCATCCCTCCACCAGTGCCCATTTCCCACCACCAATGTCCCCAATTCCCTCCCCCACCTCCCCTAGCCTGTCTCTATGGCAGTCTCTTTATCTCTTTTCTCTATTTCTCTTTCTTTCTTTCTCTCTCTTCTTTCTCTTATACAATGTGGTTATCATGTGCATCCCTTTGCCTACATTCAATGCTCAGACCTACGCTGGTATTAACATTTTCAATGATTATTAGCACACTGTTCCCTTCTTTGTCTTACCTAACCTCTGACTCCCACATGCTTCCTCTTATTGACAAGACCTCCTGATCCATGTTTTGCCTGACCTTGAATATTGGTATTATATATATATATATATATATATATGTGTGTGTGTGTGTGTGTGTGTGTGTGTGTGTGTGTGTAATTTTTATAACACAAATAAATGCAGTCATTCTATATCTTTTTCCTTCTGACTAATTTCACTCAACTAAGAAAGAGGGGCTGCAGGGATAGTACATGAGCTCAGGTATTTGGCTCGCATGTAACTGCTATAGCTGTGACCCTGTTTAAAATCCCAGCCCTGCATAGGCTCTCTGTGCATTGCCATGGGTCACACCTGAGCACAAAAGTCAAAGACAGCCCCTGACAACTGAGACCCCCAAGCCCCGAATTTAAAACTACTTTTTTAAAAATTAAAGAAAGGAAAAGTGAGATGGAGAGGTAGTACAGAGGATAAGGCATTTGTCTTGCTGTGCCCTACCTGGGTTCCATCCCCTGTAGCCCGTATAGCTACAGTCCCCACCTGGAGTGATCCCTGAGCACAGAGTGAGGAGTCTTGAGCACCACAGGGTGTAACCTAAACCTCCCCCTCCCCCATCCCCCTGCCAGCACCAGAAAGGAAGAATGAAAGAAATCTGAAAAAAAGGCTATTGAAATATCCATTACTTGAAGTTTTGTATTTGTCAGATAATAAAATATGAAAGTTCAGTGGGGAGCCGGAACTTCAGAGCATTCATAGACTTCAGGAGGGCAATTACAGCTTCAGTTTTTTAGTATTCACCATCTCCTTAAAATTGCTTTTTGTATACCTGTATGGTAAGGAGCCAGTCTTACTTTTTTTCTATAAAGATACACTAAACACCATTTAGCATGTGTCTCCCAATCCATTCTTTTTTCAGATCGCCACGCCCTTCTAGGTTCTTTGCACTTCCCTATAAATTTCAAATCACCTAAATTACCATCAGTTCATTTTCTACCCCACAAATGGCCTCTTGATGGAGATTGAATTAATTCTATAGGACAAACTGTGTTTAGTGATGTCTCTACAACAGTAAACCTTCCAGTCCGTAATGATATAACTCCCTCTTAAAAACTAATTGACTGAGAGCCAGAGCAATAGCCCAGCGGGTAGGGCGTTTGCCTTTGCACGCAGCCGGCCTGTGCCAGCCTGAGTTCAATCCCCGACATCCCATATGGTCCCCCCGAGCACCACCAGGAGTAATTCCTGAGTGCAGAGCCAGGAGTAGCCCCCTGAGCATTGCCGGGTGTGACCAAAAAAGCAAAAAAAAAAAAAAAAAAAAACTAATTGATTTTCTCAGGAGTGTTTTACAGTTTTGAGGGTTAGTCTTGCATCATTATGTTAAATTTATATCCAAAAAATTTTGTGGCCTTGATGCCATGATATATGTTTAATATTTTTAAAATCTGTTTACCTATAGAAATAAAATATTTTGCAAGGTGTTTGTATATGTTGTTATCTTGCCAAAGTAATTTTATTAGTTCGAGTAGCAACTTTATATTTCTTAGGAGTCTCCGCCCAGATGGCCACGTAGTCATGAATGACGGCTTGACCGTGTGTGCTTTTCTGCACCGTCGTGTCTTTTAGCACTGTCTGTGACCTTTAGCATAGAGTTGAGTAAAAGAAGTGAAGGAAAGGTAAGTGATAGAGTCCAGTTTCAGGATAAAAGGCATTTGGTTTTATACCACTCAATATGAAACTAGCTGTGGATTTTTCAGAGCTGTTTTTTTTTTAAATCAGGTTGAAGATATTCTTTCATATCCTGTACTTTGCTAAGAGGATCATGAATCCTTTTTTATACGATATTTCAGTGAGTATAGAAGTCGAGGTTAGAGGATTTTTACCTCTAACACCATGAAGATGTTGGCCCAGAGTCAGCCGCCTCCACACTTCCTATTGGGCAGATAATCATCAATTCTATTACTGCATTAAAAAGAAAAGTCTTTCCCCGACTTCCTTTAAAGTCACTTAACTAGAAAGTCACTTGACTCTGATGTGGCATGAATCTTCTTTTGCATTCTTGGCCTGGGATTTGCTGAGCTTCATAAATCTGGGGATTGATTTTTCACCTATCCTGGAACTGTCTCCCGTTATCTCTGTACAAATTGTTCCTCCGCATTTTCTCTCAAGCTTCTGGGTACTTCATTGAATCAGACCAGATCTTTGGATCAAGTCCCATATTTTCTGTGTTCTTTAATTATTTTCCATCTGTGGTTCATTTGGAACATCTTTTTGTGGATGTGTTTTCTAGTTAGTGCATTCTGTCTTTGCTTCACCCATTCCCGAAGTTCTTTGGAATGGGATAAGTGGATTTTGGGGTCCTGGGAACTACACCAGACAGTACTCGGGGATACTCCAAGTTCTGTGCATGGAGCCACTCTGAATGGCATTCAGAAGACCGTGCACCGTCAGGCATAAAACCTAGGGCTTATCCATGCAAAGCAGGGTCTACATCCTTTGAGCTATCTCTTGGCCCATATCCCCAAAGATCTTTCTTTTTTTGAAGGAGTGCTCCAAAGAGTTACTCAGATGCCTGGGGACCCCAATGCGACACTCAGCCAACCAAGCCTTTGGTTCAATGCAAGGCCTACGCCTCTAGACTTGTTCGTGCCCTGCAGAGCCAGAGTTTCCCCAGGCCAGTCCAGAAGTGCTCTCAGACCTCTGGGCTGCCACTGGGATGAACCATGTCGTGCTGGGATCTGGATGGGGTTGCTGTCACGCAAAGCAAGTGCCTTCATCTTCACCCTTGTACCATCTCTTCAGCGGCAGTAAAAAGTATATTCCTACCATCTTGACATTCTCCGTGTCTTATATTTTACCTTCCCCTCTATTTTTGAATATACAAAACATAGTTAATTTAAGGGCGCTGTTTGATAAGTGTGACATCTCAGTCATAAGGGGCTCTGATTCTAATCTTTCCCCCTTATTTGGTACTTTAAAAAAACCTTCTTTCTTAATTTTCAGTTGGTGCTGGGTATTAAAGATGAAAAAAAATTGGGGAAGGAGGGTTTCACAGAATTGATACAGCAGGTAAAGCACTTGCTTTGCATGTGCAAGACGAAGGTTCAATCCCTGACACCACCTCCCACGATCTCCAACCGCACTGATCCCTGAGCACAGACTCAGGCATGAGACCGAGCATAGTCCCTCCTCAAAGATGAATAAAATAAAAACCCTGGATAAGCTCTTCCTCTCCGCAATGTGATATTCTTCTGGCAGGATGACAAAGGACATGTTAAGCCTTACCTAGTTCAATTTGGCTCTTAGTTTTAGGGTTTCATTCTTACTCTTAGAACCAGGCATTTTCCAGGTCAAGGTCCCGTTCATTTGGATAATGCTTGAATTCCATTTCTGACTCTCCAACATCATTCGACTGCTGGAATCATTCTTCATCTTTGTAACTTCTCAGGGACTGTATTCCTTGCGGTTCTCCAAATCTTTCTCTATATACACATGCCTGTAAAGTCGGTCATTTGTACTGACTGATTTTCTTTCCCACAATATTTTCCTATCCAGGATTTGGTCCTTAAATTCTAGTCTCTTTACAATCCAAATTCCTACCAGTATCTCCTTAGCCCAGTAGGACTTTTTTTTTCCTAATTGGGCTCTACTTACCTACCTTACAAATGAGAAATTTTAAATGTATACCCTGAGGTATACATTTAAACCCTTGGGATCCTGTGGAACTTACTTCTTTTCTTTCAATTTTTTAAAATCAAAGGACTGTGATTTACAAAGTGACTGATAGTTTTAGTCATATATTTCAACACCGTCCCCAACACCAGCATCAGCTTCCCACTACCAGTGTCCCCATATTCAACCCTCGCCCATTACTTCTAGTTACCTTCTTCTCTTCTTGATTTTTTTTCTTTCTCTGTCCTTCTCCTTTCTAAACACTGGGGTCAAAGGCAATCTAGCCACCCCCTTTTATTACACTTCCTCATCCAATAGAACTCCCTTCTTTAACTTCCTTTTCTTGGATTTCAGTCCTTCATGGCCTCTCATTTTTTACTCTCTGAGGTCTCAGAAAAATTATATTCCATATTTTGTCCAGTTTTTATGGTTCTTTGGCAGGAAGGTTAATCCCAAATAAGCTATCTCTCATAAAATTTGAATTTTGAGGTAACATATATTATTGATAGGAGAGTCAGAGTGTAGTTTGCAGGATTTTTAGAGTGAAATGAGGCCTTTTCCTTTGGCTAACTGGTCTCTTGAGAAATAGTTCCTGTCCTGACACAAACTGAATGCTTGGCCAGGGGAACCCTAAATGACTATCTCAGTCATTCCCTTAGGAGCTGGTATTATTTTGAACCAACAAGGTAGAAAATTGGATACGTACATAAAATAATCAAGTCTAACAATGTTACACTCACCAAGCAGATCCTGAAGACACAGGTGCACTAGCACGTGGTTCTGATACTTGTGACAGAGTCTTATTACACTGACACCTTCCTGTCAACTTAAAGACACCCATGGGATGTTTTCTATGATAAGCTCCACCAAGAACACAAAGACATTAACTCTCAAAGAGATATGCACACCTGTGTTCGTGGCAGCTCTAGGTATGATCACAGCTAAGTGTGATATCACTATCTAAGTGTGATAGGCAGGAAGGTATGGAAACAACTCAAATGTCCAACCCCACAGATGAATGGATAAAGAAGTTATATATACACACATATATAGAATACTATGCAGCTATACAAAAGATGAGATGTTGCCTTTGCTTCCAACTTGGATAAACCTATATAAGTTTATAAGAAATGGCCAATGGCATTGCTAAGGTATGAAGGGACTTTAAAAAGAACAAGAATGGAGGATTATCAAAGAGACTAGAATATGAGTTCAGGTGACAGATGTGTCAAAATAGGTATAAAATATGTGTTCCATATAATTATTTTCCAAAGTATATTTCTGGTAGGAACAGAGCTCCCCGAAATGCAACAGCAGGAAAAGCTAAGTGAACAACATGATCTAGACCCCAGTATTACTCAGGCTCACAAGGAGCATGAACACTACATCATTAGCATAAAGTACTGAACCCTGGAGGGTGGGTAATTATGCTATTCTCATTATCAGATCCTTAACCCCCACCCACCTTTACATGCTCTAGGCGATGCCAATTATGGATCTCTGAGGCATTGTGGATGTGGAGCCCATGGGAGCACCGTCTTGGTGTCTAAGGGAAATGCCCCAGGAGGCCTGCTGAAAGGTGGCGCTCAGGTTTAATAAACCTTGACTCAGACTCCAATAACCTTTTGCAGGGATGCAGCAGAGGAGACACTAGTGTGGACCAGGACTAGCAGGTGAGCAGAGCCAAGGTTGAACTAAGGCAGAGAGAGCAGGTATGGGGACCCAGGGACAAGGAGGCAAGGGTTAAGACCACCAATTGGGTATGCACCAAAGGCAGGCCCCAGAGTAAATGTCAGATGAGGGTCTTTGCCTATGGATCCTACAGGTCCCGGGGAGCAGCAAGGCAGAATTCACAAAATCAGGTCAAGGCCATTGCACAGGAAAGCCAGGGCAGACTCCTGGGTTATCTCTGTCTTAGCATTCTCTCCATCAAGACTCACAACCACAGGGAATGTGACCTTTCCACGGTCCGCAGCTAGAGACAGGACGGGGCAATGGGTTTCTGTCTTTCATGCTCACGAAGTTCAAACCTTTAACCACAACGGCCTACCTGATGGAGTGGAGCCGGAGATCCTGACCCGTGCAGGAGCCTGTTAGATGAGGGACCGGTTTCTGGTTCTGAGGACATCCAGTCATGTGACCTTCTGACCCAGAGGGGATGCTCCAAAACAGGTTCTCAGAGTTAGAAACCTCTCAGAGATCATTTTCTCCAAGCCCCTCACCACACAGAGGAAACCAAGGTTCAGGATCCAAAGTCAAGCCAGCGGGGGCTGGAGCTGATCCAGGCATCAGGACTTGCCTTGTTGGGGGTAGCCTTTGCTCTTCCCATCATCAGCTGTGGCCAGAGGCAGGGGGATCAGTTTCCCATCTTCCGGAAGCACAAACTCTCCTTCTTGGGGAATGGAGGACGGGAGGTGAGGAAGCAGGTGGCATGTTGGGGTGATAATGACGGTTTTCCTCCTTTTCTGTCCCTCCCGCAGCTCTGTAACAGGGGTTGACCTCCATGGAGAAGCTGCAGGGGCTGGCTCTGACCCTCCCCACTCCCTACCCCCACCCCCGGGAGATAGGAAGCCCAGGGCCGCATTGCTCAGATGTAGGATGAAATTCTAAATAAAACAAGAGCACTAAGCTGTAAAATAAACACAGCAAGGACAACCGCATTTCCCTGTGAAGGCTGTTTGAAGTAGCTGATGTTCTATTCTTTCAGAAAGTGTTTCCGGTGCCCTTGATCTGCACTGGCCCAGCATATCCCCAGTCACCTGTGGGTAACTCAGCTCTACCACGGACCACCTCTCCCTCTGTCTGCAAGGACAGAGGAGGGCAAGGACGGAGCAGCTGTTCCTTTTATCCTCTGTCTCTGCCACTCAAATCTCCTTGTTTGGCCTCACCCAGGACTGTCAGACATGGTTACCTCTCTGAGAGCAGAATGCCCAGTTTGGGCGTTTGTTCTCTTGCTTTGTTTTCTTCTGGGGTCATACTCGGAAGTGCTCGGTGCTACATCTGGCTCTGCACTCAGAAATCACTCCTGGTAGGGCTTGGCAGAAATATATAGAGTGCCTGGAATAGAGCCTGGGCCAGGTGCCTGTAAGACCAGCGCCCTGCCCACTGCACTATCAATTTGAACCCAGAAATGTCCAGTTGGGTCCCTTTGGGTATGAGGAAAATCCAGGGACCAAGCTTGGAGGAGTGAAGTTCAGTTGTACTAAGTAGAGATAAGTGTCTCACTTTTGCACAAAAGTTATTCTCTTCTGCTAGGTGCTAGGGACAGCCTTTTGGAACATAATTTCAAATGCAGATTAACATGGGCAAGTGTCAGTTCTTATTTTAGTCCTCACCAAGAAGAAACTCTGGTGAAAATCTTCTATACAGATTTCTCTGATATTATTAATGAAAACTAATGGGAAACAGAATGCCTTTGCTGTTTTCTCCTCTGGATATTTGAAATCCTGGATCCTTCAGTAAACAGGGACTGGAAAAAGGGAACCAGAGACCTGGATTAGCCTTGCAATGAGCCCCCACAGCATCTGGGAAGCCCTGATCTTTCTGGGTTTAGTCTTTCACCCTTTGGGGGTGATGGGTTGCCATTAGAACTAAAGCCTTTTCTCCCCAACCTTCACTCTGGTCATTTTGTGCATGAGAGTTATTATGAGAAGAAAGAAAAGTTAGAGGTACTTCGAGGGATATCATGGAATCATCAACTCTTGGAAGCAGTAACCCCAATATCAGCACATACTTGGTGGAAATCTTAGGGAGCTGATCATAGTGAAGGCTGAATAGTATTTCCCTCAGTGCAAACCCCAAATGGTCTCTCACTCCCTCTGATACCCCTGGAAGTTTGGTGTGTTTATTTTTATAAATAGGGACCACTTCCTGTAGGATCTGAGAGCCCACAAAGCTACACCCAGCCATGCTTGGGAGTGCTGTGTGTGGCCCAGCAATAGAAGGAGGTCTTGGCTTTGGGTAGTTACAAGGCAGTTTCCAGGAAGTTCCTCTCTATCAACACCTCCCTAGTCTCTCTGGTTCTAATCAGGAACCAGTAGAGTCTTCTGTATAGTGGTTTCAGTGGCCATCAAGGAGCCCCTTCAGATCGACCCAGCCCCAGCAGTGATGCAGGCTCAGTTGGGTAACCACAACACTGTCTTGGATTCTTTCTTGCTGCCAAATGTGGCAAAATCCACTGGGCATTGGAACTCTAATAGGGAACGACCAACTCTCCCCACCGAAAGCATTTTTTGGTGCGATATAACAAACTTGAAAGAGCATAAAACCCAGACACAGGAGACAGGATTAGCTGTTTAGAGGAACTAGTAGAACCACAATGCCAAGCAAGTGAAAGAAAGAAACCATTTCTTGGTTAATAATTGATGGTGGTGGGGCGGGGGGGGGTAGGTGTATAACTCTAAGCCTTGGAGAAACCAGCCCTCTAGCAATGTGATGCAAAGATGTCACTTGTGGAAAGCTTCAAGTGTTGAAAGAGTAAAGAAAGAGGGACCTGGTTTAAGGAATCTGATTAGCACTTCGCTCCTCACTGCACCAGTGTTGACCTAGGGCACGGAGAAGCCAACCAACAGACATTCTTCCACATCACCCAACAGTGGCCATGAAATCCATACATGAACCATCGTTAGTGACTTTTCCTTACTGCTCGGATCTGCTCCCAAGGTTGGCAACCCTCTCTGTCCTGTTCAATTTGCCAGGCCAGCATATAACACAGGCCTCGTATGCTATGGGGACTTCACCCAGGCTTGATTAAGGATGGAAAGAAGAAGTTCTGGGGTCAAATGAAGACAAAGCCTGGGGCCGGAGCAATAGCCCAGCGGGTAGGGCGTTTGCCTTGCACGCGCCGGCCTGTGCCAGCTCGGGTTCGATCCCGGCATCCCATATGGTCCCCCGAGCACCGCCAGGAGTAATTCCTGAGTGCAGAGCCAGGAATAACCCCTGAGCATCGCCGGTGTGACCCAAAAGAAAAAAAAAAGACAAAGCCCATCTTGGTTGCAAATAATTGTCCTTTCACTAATTATACAGTACCCATTATGTGACTCTCACTCTTTTTTTAAATTTTTATTTAAACACCGTGATTTACAAAGCTGTTCATAGTACAGTCTTTTTTAAGTATTCAATATTCCAACACCAGTCCCACGCTAATGTGCTATTACCGCCACCAAAGACCTCGTTTCTCAATCACAACACCCCATGCCTGCTTCCTTAGCAGGCACTAATTATACAGCTGATTACAACATATATCTTGGGGTGGTATTGATAAAGACCTGACCTTTTAACTGAGTTGTTCCGTGTGAAATGGGCCATCTGTGTTATTACATTCACTAATAAAAGGTTTCTCAACTGCTGGGGCTCTGTTGGGTGGGTCAGACTCAAACTCGTCCCCCTGCAGGGGGTGGGATGGGGGCTCCTGGGTTCAGCTTGGAGTAGGGAGGACAGGGAGCGTTCTCTGCTCTTATTGATCTACTTTGTGCTTTATATATGAGTGACTCTCATTCTGGTTTGCTCTTTTTTCCACATGTGGCTGGACCCCAGATGTGCCCAGCATAGTTCACCATGGAGACAGTAGCCTGTAATGAATCCAAAGACTCACCAACCGTCTTCTACCTGGTGGGCCTCCCCTCTCTGCCTGCGTCCCTTTTCCTCCCTGTCTTCTTCATTTTCCTCATCCTCTACCTGCTCATTCTAGTGGGCAATGCCCTCATCCTTCTGGCCGTGGTGGCAGAGCCCAGTCTCCACAAACCCATGTACTTCTTCCTGCTCAACCTCTCAGCCCTGGACATCCTTTTTACCACGACAACTGTCCCCAAGATATTGTCCCTTCTCTTGCTTGGGGACCGCTTCCTCAGCTTCCCTGCCTGCTTCCTCCAGATGTACCTCTTCCACAGCTTCTCCTGCTCCGAAGCCTTCATCCTGGTGGTCATGGCCTATGACCGCTACGTGGCTATTTGCCGCCCACTGCACTACCCCCGTCCACATGACCCCCAGAACAACACTGCGTTGGCAGCCAGTGCCTGGCTCACGGCCCTCCTTCTGCCCATCCCCGCCGTGGTGCAGACCTCCCCACATGGCATTTGACAACACTGCCCACATCTACCACTGCTTCTGTGACCACTTGGCTGTGGTCCAGGCCTCCTGCTCAGACACCACACCACAGACCTTCATGGGCTTCTGCATCGCCATGACAGTGTCCTTCCTGCCCCTTCTCCTGGTGCTTCTCTCCTATGTCCACATCCTGGCCTCAGTGCTCCGCATCCACTCCCGAGAAGGACGCCCAAAGCCTTCTCAACCTGCAGCTCCCACCTCCTGGTGGTTGGCACCTACTACTCATCCATCGCCATCTCCTATGTGGCCTATAGGGCTGACCTGCCACTGGACTTCCACATCATGGGCAACGTGGTATATGCCATTCTCACACCCGTGCTCAACCCCCTCATCTACACCCTGAGGAACAAGGACGTCAAAGCAGCCATCACCAAAATGGCATGTTCCTGGAACCCAAGGCACTCTTGGAACCCTGATTTATAGGTTTAGCTGCTTCTGTTTTGTTGTTAGGTTTCTGTTTTTATAATAAAAGTGATGTTATCTTTTATTTATATTGGTGGGGGTGTTTAGGTTGGGACACACCACACCATGATCAGAACATACTCCCGACTCTGTGCTCAGCAATCACTCGTGGCAATACTCAGGGCTCCATGTGCTATACCAAGGATAAATTCAGGGTCAACCACATGCAAGTCAAGTGCCTTACCCCATGTTATTTCTCTGGCCCTGACAATTTTTTTAAAGGGAAGGTAAAAACGATTAAAAAATCACCCTAATTTGGTTTACCTTAGTCTACTCGCAAATACAGTAACAGTAGAGAGAAAAGGGAGCCAGGCAGAGTTAGATCAGTGACTCTCAAAACACAGTACCAGAAATTCTCCCACCATCACGGAAAAGTACTTTTCTTTCCTTATTTACAAAAGGGAATTGTCTATTCAAATTTTCAGCTGTGAATACCAAATTTCACAGGGCTGACTATGACTGTTGTCTTATTTCCATTAATTAAATGGAATTAAGACCTCCCCCACCCTTTTTTGTGTTTTTGCAATGCCAGGCCCACATGCTGGCAAGACAGGTGCTCTATCACTGAGTCACATCTCTGGCTCTAATTCAAGTAATAAAGATATCATTGATTCTCAGAAAGTCCAAGCGTTTGACTTGAAAATTCTACCGTTTCCCTTGTATCTTGTCTTCCAGAATTTCAACCCATCCCCCGACCTACTGACATGCTGATGTAAGCCCATCACTGCTCTGTTAGAATAGAGTTAGAAACCAACTTAAAAAAACATCTAAAATGCCTATTATCTTCATCTTTGTTTCCTGGAAAGTCATTGCAACTACCAACAATTCAACACCAATCACTAAGGAAGTTTGCTGTAGGAATTTAGAGCCTCATTAGAATCATAAAAGTACACTAGGAGTTGGGGTGTGGCTTAATGTAACCCTGCTTTCAAACACCAGCATCTCCAGACCCGAGCACCACAAAGTGTGACTCTCACAGCAATTTATCTTAAAGAAGGACGGTTTCTTTCTCTAGCTTATGTTTAGAGCAGGGGTTCCTTCCCAAGCCCATGTTGGCGCCTCAGCATTGCAGTTCTCCAGTCTCAGCAAAGCCACGAGGTCCCCCACCTCCCCACATTCATCCCCATTCATGCTGATTGGTTCTTCTAGTTTCAAGAGACATGCCAGTGCGCCTCCGGACAAACTGAGGTGTCTCTGATTCTAAAGATAATGCCAATGTGAATTATTCTGATGGATTTGAGACCTTAGTGGGATCTAGAGTCTGGGATCAGCTGGCTATATATTCATGGTAAGAAGTATTAATGCCATTTCCTACAAAATACATTATGAACTGCTTTCTGGTTCAGAGATGCAGCCCCCTCCCCACTCTGCTAGGGAGATTTTACCTCATGGAGTCAGCTCTGGCATTGACGCTTGAGCCATAGGGCCCATCTGAAGATCTGCATTTCAATAGGGTCATTGACCTGGCTTCATCTCTAGATAGCCCAGTCCACAATGGGCTTGGCTGAAAGGTTTTGGAGGGCTTTTATCTATAAAATAAACTAGGAGAAAGAGAAAGGGCTTTTTGCCATTTTGGCGTCTCTTTACTCACTTACTCTCCTCTCCATTCTCTTCCCTGTTAGGCCTTAGCACGTAGTAGCGGCCATCTTAGCCTAGGGTTTTAAACCTACACGTGGCCAGGGCCCAGCTAGGAACCTAAATCCGGGGTTTTCCTGTACTGAATTGTATACCAGAACCTGTGAGAGTAAAGCCTTTTAAAACTGCGCTGGTGGGCGGAGAGATAGCCCAGCGGGTAGGGCGTTTGCCTTGCACGGCCAGTCCATGCCGGCCCGGGTTCGATCCCCGGCATCCCATATGGTCCTCCGAGCACCGCCAGGAGTTATTCCTGAGTGCAGAGCCAGGAAAAACCCCTGAGCATCGCCGGATGTGACCCAAAAAGCAAATAAATAAATAAATAAATAAATAAATAAATAAATAAATAAATAAATAAATAAATAAATAAATAAATAAATAAATAAAATAAAACTGCGCTGGACTCCTGAGTTTCCATCCATTCCCTGCCGGCTTCGGAGTAGAAGGGAACTCGTTCACTGATATTGTTGAGTACCCCAGCTGCTGCCTGACAAATACTCATGGTAACACAGAAGCTCTCCCATTGTTTTCCAATCTTCTGCACTAGAAGACACCCACATGGAACAGAGAGAAGTTATACTGCTTCTCTATTGACATATGATATGCTATATGTGGAAAATATATGCAAAAATGTTTAGTTATTAGCATTAATAAATTAATCTGGCAAATTTACAGAGAACAAGAGTAACACACAAAAATCTATTGTGGGGCTGGAGTGATAGTCCGCGGGTAAAGCGCTTGCCTTGCATGCTGCCAGCCTGTGCCAGCCTGGGTTCGATCCCTGGCATCCCATGTGGTCCTGTAAGGGTTGGCCACCCGATGGGGTGACTGACTGGGAGCCTTGGATCACCGCACCTACCAAGGAAAACTCTGAGAGACCAAGTCCTATGCAAAAGCAAGGGTTTTATTAATAAGCGAGTATACTCGGGCTCATAGTGTGACCCCAAGCGGTCAGTGGCTAAGAGCCCCGAGCCCTTCAAGGGAGGATCTTTTAAGGAATAATTCCCGCGCTACAAAAAGCCCGTGCATAACTATCCAATAGGTTTAAAATATTACATCAAGGTCTGCGGCGCAGGCAGCCAATCACTCTGCACCAGGTAACCATCACCCACCAATCTGAGCGTGCCTAATACTTCTTTCCATATTTGGCACAGCATGGGCCCAGTCACCTATCATACCAAATACGGAGAGGGACATCAGACGCAACCTCTCAGGAATGTTTGCCTTATAGCCCTCCCAGGAATTATTTGCTTAAGACCCTTCCTGCTGTGCTCTTGTTGAACTATTATTTTATCAGTTACTTTCGGTTGAGCCATCATTTTATCAGTTACCTCTGGTTCCTGTCTTTGTGTTCTGTGGTCGAGGGCCATTCTTTCAGTCCCCCAACACCGCCAGGAGTAATTCCTGAGGGCAGAGCCAGGAGAAACCCCTGAGCATTGTCGGGTGTGACCCAAAAAAAGCAAAAACAAAAAAAAAATCTACGTATTGTATTTCCACACTCTAGGAATGGAAAACGTGAAGAAAAATTAAGAAAACAGCGCAATTTACAAGAGCATCAAAAGGATGATGGGACTGGAGTGTCAGTATGGCAGGGAGGGCACTTGCCCCCTGAACACAGAGCCAAGAGTAAGCCTTGAGCACTGCCAGTGTGGGCCCAAAATAAAACAAGACAAAACTACCCCCTACAATGGATGAAGCCTTTCAAGTAGATTTAATCAAGGATATGCACATTGTATATGCTAAACAGGTACAAACTACCGCTGAGAGGAATTTAAAAGACCTAAATAAATGTAACAACATTTCATGTTTATAGATTATAAAACATAACAGTGAGGGCCAGAGTGACAGCACAGCAGGGAGGGTGTTTGCCTTGTACTTGACCAAACTGGGTTCGATCCCGGCATCCCATATGGTCCTCTGAGCACTTCCAGGAGTAATTCCTGAGTGCAGAGCCAGGAGTAACCCCTGAACATCGACAGTTGTGACCCAAAATGCCAAAAAAAAAAAAATACTTAACAGTGAGAGAAGACATTAGTTCATAAAGCAATCTATCAATTTAATGAAATATTATCAAAATTTTAATTGTTTTTCCCTCACAATGGAAAAGTCTGATCCCAGAAACAATCCTGAAAATCAAAGTTGGAGGTTTCAAGAGACACAATTTCAAAACCACTACAATACTTACCTGTCAGGGGAGAAATCGTGATCACAAAAACCTACCGCAAAACTATAGTAATCGAAAAAGGTGATAATGGCAAAGGATAGATATATAACTTGGGAGCCCCCAAGCTTTTCTAAGGGGTCCAGAGAGATTCTTGGCCAACTAAGACAGTGGTTCTAAGTGAGGGCCTGAGAGGGCAGTGCTGCTTGTGCCCTGCTATGCCCGGAAGTGCCCAGGCCACAGTGGTGGTATTTGGGACCTCCAGAGCTGCACTCAGTCATGCCTGAAGACCAGTTGGTATTGGGGGTCATGAACTGGAGAAAGGCACATGCCTTAATCTCTGTATTATTACTCCATCCACTAGACGTATAACGTAATGAAATAGAATTTAAATTCTAGATATTAACCTATGAAAGATCACTTTTTTTTAATTTTTTATTATACCACAGTGAAACATACAATTACAAAGGTGATCATAATTGGTTCTTGGTAATACAGTATACCAGCACCCAACCCTCCACCAGTGCCCCATTTCCACCACCAATGTACCCCACCCCCTCCTGCCCACCCCCATGCTGCCTTAATAGCAGGTACCCCAGTTTCCTCTCTTTCTCTCTCTGTCTCTCTCTGTCTCTGCATCTCTGTGCCTCTTATTTTACACATTGTGGCTAACCCTGCAGGTATTTAGAGTTTATCACTTAAGTCTCTTTGTGTATATTCAATGGTGAGTCTTAATCTGCCATTACCATTTCCCACATTTAGTAAAACACTGGTATCTATTTATGTTGTATTAATGAATGCAGTCATTCTATATCTGTCCTTTTCCTTCTGACTAATTTCACTCAGCATGATAGTCTCCATGTCCCTCCATTTGCAAGTAAATTTCATAATGTCATCTTTTCTGACAGCCGCATAGTATTCCATAGTGTAGATGAACCACAGTTTCTTTAGCCAGTCCTCTGTTCTCGGGCATTTAGGTTGTTTCCAGATTCTAGCTATAGTGAATAGCGCAGAGATGAATAAAGAAGTACAGATAGTGTTTCTGCTATGTGTTTTTCGGTCTCTCGGTATATTCCCAGGAGTGCTATTGCTGGATCAAATGGGAGCTCAATATCTAGTTTTCGGAGGAATGCCCATATTGTTTTCCAAAAGGGCTGGACCAGTCGGCACTCCCACCAACAGTGGATCAGAGTCCCTTTTTCCCCCACATCCACGCCAGCACCAGTTGTTCTTGCTGTTTTGGATGTGTGCCAGTCTCTGTGGGGTGAGATGGTACCTCATTGTTGTTTTGATTTGCATATCCCTGATGATTAAAGATGAAGAACACTTTTCATATGCCTTTTTGGCCATTCGAATTTCTTCTGAAAGATCACTTTTTGACAAGGATGACCTTTCAAAAATTTTTTGTTTTGTTTTGGGGCCACATCTGATGATGCTCAGGGATTACTCTTGGATCCAACTCTCCACTCCTGGTGGTGTTTGGAGGATCATATAAGATGCTGAAGATCAAACCTGGGTCAGTCATGAGCATGGCAAATATCCTACCCACTGTGCTGTCTCTCCAGCCCCAAATCAGGACCTATTAGTGAGAAAGAATAGCCTCCCCTACAGTGACAGAATAGCTGGACAACCACTTGGGCACTCACCTCACACTACATATAAGAGTAAATTTGAAATGTCTCAAATATCTAAATGTAATAGTTATAAACTTATAAAAAAAACACGGGGATAAAGTTTTATGACCTCTGTCCCACACATACTAGTGGTAGATTCCAACCATTAACAAGTCCTTATAACCCCTTTTTTGCCTGGCCTTGGATATTAGTCTCAATATTTTTTATATCCCGCAAATTAATGCAGTCATTCTATACCTGTACTTTCCCTTCTCATTTCACTCAATATGATACTCTCCATGTCCATCCATTTATAGGAAAATTTCATGACTTCATTTTTTTTTCTAACAGCTGCGTAGTATTCCATTGTGTAAATGTACCATAGTTTCATTATCCAGTTGTCTATTCTCAGACACTCAGGTTGTTTCCAGATTCTGGCTATCGTGAATAGTGCTGCAATGAACATAGAAGTGCAGATGGTGTTTCTGACATGTGTTTTGGGGGCCCCCAGTGTATATTCCCAGGACTGGTATTTCTGGGTCAAATGGGAGCTCAATTTCTAGTTTTTGGAGGAATGCCTATATTGTTTCCCAAAACAGCTAGATCAGGTGGCATTCCCACCAACAATGAGTGAGAGTTCCTTTCTCCAAGCATCCATGTCAGCAAGGTTGTTCTTATTCTTTTGGGATGGAAGTGCTATTCTTGATGCTGCAACTTGCAATTGCCATCCCAGAGGCTTCAGGAAATAGCAGATACCACAAGGGTGATCCCCACCCATCAGAGGGAGCAGCCATCCTCAAACCGGAAACAGCAAAAGCACATATATCCCCATAGGTCAAACTGTCAATGCAAAATACTGCCATGGCAATAACAGTTCATAGGATACATGTGACCACAATATCCAATATGCAACTGACTTGGACAGTGATGCTACATTCACTGTCAGACACCAGCAACTCTGAATTCCATGCCAGAGCCCAGGCACACTAGACCTTAAATGGCAGATAAAGCGTATGGTGCCACAAACTATTTTCTGTCATTCAGGTGCTACAACTCAGAGAAAGAGGCAGTGCTTTGATCTTGCAAGCATTTAAGAAAAGAGTTAGAGGGTATTTATTGCTGCCAGAAATCATTGGTATCACAGGAACAAGCCTGAGATTGACAACAGGAGCACCAGACTGCTGCTCAGGCCAGTTGGAGCTTGGAGTTTCACCCTTAGCTGCTGCAATGCACCGGGAATAACAGTGAAGCACATCACCAGATGGAGCTGAAAGGCCAGGCATTTCTCAACTACATCACCTCATTTTACTCTGCCCAATGATGACTTTAGAGCAATGGTTGTCTGCTGTTCACTGAACTGAGGAAACCACTGGAAGAGAGGATCAATAAGCTTGAAGGAAAATTGATGGGGAAAACGAAAGCACTCACTCAAACAGAAATGAAGGAGATACAGAATACAACAGCATAACTCAACTGCAGGACGGAAGAAGCCCAAAACTGAATCAGTGACCTTGAAGACAAGGCACCCAGCATTATTAATTTAAAAATAGAATATAAATATGTGTATTTGGGGGTCATACCCGGTGTACTCAAGGGGTTACTCCTGGCTCTGCACTCAGGAATTACTCCTGGTGGTGCTCAGGGGACAATATGGGATGCCATGGACTGAACCCTGGTTGGTTGCATGGAAGGCAAGCATGTTACCCACTATACTATCTCTTCAGTCCCAGAAGAAATATTTTTAAATGAAGAATAGTTGAGCATTTCTCTAGGATGAGAAGGGGGCTTTTGCATTGATCCAAGAGGTACGAGGACTGCAAATCAGAATGAAGCCCAAAAGAACAACAGTGAGACACTTTGTAATCAGAATGGCAAGAATCAAAGGGAGATATAAATTTCTTAAAGTGGCAAGAGAGAAGCAAAGCCTCATACACAAGGGAAGCAATATAAAATTCACCTGAAATTTATCCACTGAAACTATGGGCAAGAAGAAAATGGAATGATATACTCACAGCACTAAATGAAAAGCGCTTCCAATCTAGACTCCTCTACCCTGCAAGGTTATCACTCAGATTTAAAGGAACGATAAAACATTATCAGACAAAAGTGGAAGGCATTTGTGTCTTCTCCACCAGCTCTGCCAGGAATACAGATTGGCCTCCTACAAAAAGGAAATGAAAATGACAAAATCCTCTTAGAAAAATAACAAAAACAATCCTTTGTATCAATAATTTCTCTAAATATCAATATGCAAACTCTTTTTGTTGTGTTATTTTGGGATCACACCCAAGCAGTGTTCAAGGCTTACTCCTGACTCAGGGATCACTTCTGGAGGTGCTCAGAGGATCATCTGGGGTGTTGGGAATTGAACCCAAGTTGGCTGTGTGCAAGGCAAGCACCCTACCTGCTGTATCATCTCTCCAGATCCACATGTACTAAAAGATAGTGTATGGTAGGATCAGGAAACAATCCAGTCTTCTGCTGCTTTTAAGATACACACTAAACTATTATAATAATACAAGTAAAAGGTTGAAACACTATAAAAGGTTGAAAACCAGTCATATAGACTAATAGTAGACTAAAGTAACCAAGGATGGCAATGCTTGAAACCAAATAACATTCAAGTTAAAGAAAGTTATAAAGAGGGTTGATCATTACATTCTGGAGAGTGATCAGTGTCAAGAGGACTTAACTGTTATCATATATATGGATGAGTAACAGAGCAGCAAAGTTTATAAAGCAACTACTAATAGATCTCAGGAGATAAATTGATGGCAACAAAAGAGTAGTGGAGATTTTACATCCCACCTCCATCTTTAAACAGATCAACCAGACAGAACATCGATACAGAAATAAAAGTCCTAAATAGGAACTGGAAGATCTTGGATTAATAGACATGTATAGGACCCTCTACCCCCTAAGAGCTGAATACACATTCTTCTCCAATGCACATAAAACATTATCTAAAATAAATCGCGTGCTGGGGAATGATTAGAGTTCCCATAAAGTCACAGCAATGGAAGTCACATCAAGTATACTTTCAGATCTTAAATGTCATGAAGATATATGTTGACCATAAAAAGAAATGTTGAAAAAGCTTCAATATTTGAAAATTGGAAAACTTACAGTTAAATACTATTGAGTGAATGTAAATCAAAGAAGAAATTTAAATATTCCATGAAACAAATGAGAATGAAAACATAAACTATCAGAACCTATGAAACCCAGTGAAATTTTAAGGGGAAAGTTCAAAGAAATACAGGCTTGTATTGCTCAGAAAACAGGGCAAGATCAAGTAAATTACCTAGTCTCACAGCTTTAGGAACTAGAACTAATTCACTACTAAATCTCCAGAAGATAAAAGCCAAAATTCATAGACACACCAGTTCTCCAGGCTCAAACCTTGGGGCTCCCTTGGGGGGTGGGGGTGGGCCAAGGCCCTGCCTGCCAAAGCCCTTGCATCACCCCCAATTGCAGCCATGTTAACTCATTGGCCCTGTTTCTCAGATCCTGAGTTTCTGGATCACAGTGCTGTGACACCTCCAAATTCTACAATACAGAAGCAAACCAAATTAGATGGGAAAGTAAGATAGAAGCCAACTAAACCTAACAAACAAAAAGCAGGAACAGAAGACTCGTTTAACAGCAAACAATTGTACATACTCGGACAAGGACTTAACAACCCTGTGGTGAGAAATAACAGTGCTCACAAATCCTCTTTTACCAAATTTTTAATAAGTTCATTAGCCATTTAATTGCAACAAGCAATATAAAATAAATTATTTGTGTCAGCTAAGGGGGAAGGCTTGAGAGGTGATTGGAAAAAATGAGGAAAAAGATCGAAAAAAAGGTCACTCTAGTGTTTGTTGGAGTATCAAAAATCTGTAACAACTTTATTAGGAATAATTTTGTAAATCAGAGTGTTTAAATAAAGTATTTTTATTAAAAGGGAAACCAGAAAAAGATGAGTACTGATTGATGGCATATTCTTCAGGTGTTCGGGTCTGACTTTGTCTGGGCCAGGTGTTGTTTCCTTCTTAACCAACGAAATGGTATGTCAGATTTCAGAAGGGAGAATGTTGGGAACGAGATATCCATCCTGCAGAATTTGGTATGTGGGCAGGTGGATGTGGCTATCAAAGAGATCTGAGTAAAGTCATGGATAATCCTCTCCTTTGCCTTTCTGGAAGATGTGATCGATCCATCAGGACATTGGAGGGTAGTCACCTTGGTCTTATAGTTGGCAAAGGACAGGCGGGCGTTGCAAATGCTTTTCCCAGCTTCTGCTGCATTGGCCAGTATTTCTGCTCTTCTCTCTTTGAGATCTTCCTTTATCCCTTCTCTCATCAGATGAATACGGATGAGTGCCACCAGTACTCATCAATACACTGGGTCGGCTCTTCACACGCTACCAGTCTGAGTGCAAGGTGCCCTCCCAATGGAAAACCAACAGAACAGTTCTACTGTTCAAGAAGGGAGACATCCACAACATTGGCAACTATCACCCCATCTGCCGTCATCTACAAGCTGTTCACTTGAGTCATCCTGAACAGGATTGGCAGAACATTGGACGAAGGACAACCATGCGAGCAAGCTGGCTTCTGAAAAGGATTCAGTACAATCAGGCATATCCACACAGTAACCAAAATCATTGAGGTTTGTAGGGAGTACAAGATGCCGCTCTGTCTCACGTTCATTGATTTAAAGAAAGACTTTGATTCTGTGGAGACTGAAGCGGTCATCGAAGCTCTAGCCAAACAGGACATTCAAACCCAGTACATCAAGATCTTTCGTGAGCTGTATTACGGATTCACCACCAGGATCTCACCATTCTACAAGGAAGTGAACATTGATGTCAAAATAGGGGGTTCGGCAGGGTGATACCATTTCACCAAAACTCTTCAGCACCACCCTCGAGAACGTCATGAGACAATTAGAATGGGAAGGAATGAGAGTGAAGATAGACGGTCGGCAACTACACCACCTCCACTTCGCTGATGATATTGTTCTAATAACACCAAGCATTAGCCAAGCGGCACAAATGCTGGCTGACTTTGACCGAGAATGTGAAAAGATAGGTCTACAGCTGAATCTCAACAAAACTATGTTCATGAAAAATGAACTAGTTCCAGAGGCCCCAATCACTCTCAACGGAACAAACATCTCTGAATGCAGCAGTTATGTGAACTTAGGTCGAGAAGTCAACATGATGAACGACCTAAAATCTGAGCTGCGCAGGAGGAAGAGAGCGGCATGGAATGCCTTCAAGAGCATTGAAAAAATAGCTAAAAGGACAAAGAACCTCCGGTTCCGGGCACATCTCATTCTCCCTGCATTAACATAGGCCTCAGAGACCTGGGCCCTACGAAAGCAGGATGAGAACGCTATTTGGGTCTCCCAAAGAGGAATCAAAAGAGCTATGCTTGGAATATCATGCCTCACTCAAGTGAGACAAGGAATCCAGAGTTCCGACCTCCATTGATGATCCAGAGTCAGGGATGCTGTCTCCTTTGCCAAGGCATCGAAAATCAGATGGGCTGGGTATGTAATGCGATTTGGAGATGAATGCTGAACTAGAGCCGTTACCATCTGGATCCCACGGACATCAAAAGATCATGTGGCTTCCCACCTACAAGATGGTCAGACTTCTTTGTTAAGACCCTGAATGAACGATTTGAAGCTCTTTGCATTCCTGAAGCAAACAGATGCCATTGGGTACACTAGCACATGATAGGATCAAATGAAAATGTTACTGGCACCTGCTTGAGCAAATCGACAAATAACTGTATATCAAGTGATGAAGTGATCAAGTGACCATAAAAGGAACAACAAATTAACAACAAAGTAAGGGGAAGGAAATAATAAAAACTCTAGCAGAAATTAATGATATAGAAATGAAGAAATTGATACAAAGAGTAAATTAAACCAGGATCTGATTTTTTCAAGACTAAGTGAGCTGACCATGGGGCTCCCAGGAAGACAGATGGGTTTTGGGAGTGGGCCCATCACCTCTGGGGGTCCCGGAAGCAGCTGGATGAGACTTGCCCACCACACTAGCCGCCACCTTCGCTGTCTGGATGCTGCAAAATAATCAGCCCACTCAAGAGGGATGCTACCTCAAGACCAGATTACTGAGCAAAATGAGTTCGAGCCCAGGTAGGCAGCTCCCAGAAGCGGGAATCACCGAGAATTCGTCAGATGGAGCTGGGGCTGGCCCTTCCCCCTCTATTTTGGCCAAACCTGGTGGCCCCGCCCAGGAGCTGCCCTGGGGCAACCAGCCATAGCATGAAGAGCCTCACATGTGGCTGGGGAAGCTGGAACTTGGCTCGCCCTCAGGCCCAGCTGACCATGGGGCTCCCAGGAAGACAGATGGATTTGGGGAGTGGGCCTATCACCTCTGGGGGGTCCCAGAAGCAGCCGGATGAGACTCGCTTACCACACTAGCCACCACCTTCGCTGTCCAGATGCTGACCATGAGGCCCCTAAGTTGCGAGGCCACGCGATCCATCAAACTAGTGGAAACAGTTATGTCCTTTAATGTACTGCATTCTATGATGTGTAGGAAAGTTAGGAGGGAGGGAGAGATAGAGAGGAGAGAAAAGACATACAGAACCCGCCAAGTAGTTGTAGTGTGGGAGGGGGAGGGAGGTGGGGACATTGGTGATGGGTGATGGGTTCGGTGGAGGGATGGGTGTGGAACACTGTAGAACCATAACTCTACATGAGCATCTTGCAATTGTATGTCTAAAATTGGTGTAATAAAAATTTGAAAAAAAAAAGTTAAAAAAAAAGACTAACTAGATTGACAAACCCTTAGCCAAAAGGAGTTCTTGTGAGGAGAAAAAGAAAGAAACATCAAATAAATAATATCTAAGATAGAAAAGGTATAAATCACAACAGTTTCCCCAGAAGTACAAAAAGACCTTACTTGGGCCGGAGCGATAGCCCAGCGGGTAGGGCATTTGCCTTGCACGCTAGCTGGCCCTGTGCCTGCCTGGGTTCGATCCCCGGCATCCCATATGGTCCCCTGAGCACCGCCAGGAGTAATTCCTGAGTGCAGAGCCAGGAGTAGTCCCTGAGCATTGCCGGGTGTGACCAAAAAAAGCAAAAAAAAAAAAAAAAAAAGACCTTACTTAAGAGGTTGCTATGAACAATTCAGTGCCACTAACCTGAGAACCTATGAAAAATGGGTGCATTCTTAGAATCATATAACCTCCCAAGACTGAATTAAGGGGAAGTCAAAACCTGAATGGACTTATCACAAGCAAGGAGCTGGAGCAGTAATTTAAGATATCACTTAGGGGCCCAAAAAAAGTTGTACAGAGGGCAGAATTTTGCTACAAGATAGTTGTGATCATATACAACATATCCAAAGCTAATATCATACTCAACAGCAAAAACCTGAAGACATTCCTTCTAAGACCAGGCAAAAAGCAAAAATATTTCCTTGCTCCATTGTTATCTTATAAATTTGGTAGTCCTCACCATAGTAATCAGGCAAGATAAAGAAATCAAAGGTATCCAAATTGGAAAAGAAGATATGTTATCAATATTCACAAATTACATCTTAATAGAAGATTTTGAAGACCACTAAAACTCTTTAAAAAATCAACAGAGTATATATTTTATGAATCCACAAAAAGAATATATTGCATTTCTATAAGCAAATGACAAAATAAAAGAGAAATGAAGATAACACCATTAAATATAGTATCACAAAGCATCAAGTACTTAAGAATAAACCAAGAGTGTGATACTTATATATTCAAACATATAAACCCCTATTGTGAGAAGTATAACACTAAGAAATATTTAAAATAGTTCATGTTCATGAATTGGAAGTATTAGCATTGTCAAAATGACCATCCTACCCAAATCAGTATCACTCAAAATATTTGTACCACTTGTCTTCCCATTGTTCATCGATTTGCTTGAGCAGAAGCCAGTAACGTCTCATTCATTGGGAATGAGGTCCATTATTGTTACTGTTTTTGGCATATCGAATACATGGGTAGCTTGCCAGGCTCTGCTGTGGCTCTGGGTTCATCCCAGGGGGCCCAGTCTTTTTCTGTGTCAGACCATCAACCATCCAGGGCCCATGGGGCAGAGCCCTGGATGTAGAGAAGCCTGTCTCCTGTCTGCCACCTGCTGATGCAGCCAGCCACTGCAGCCACACCTGCAGGTACAACACCTCAAGGGGCAGATACCCAAATCAGTATGCAGATTAATTGGAATCTCCATAAAAACTCTGGTGGCCTGGGGCTGGAGAGATAGTACAGCAGACAAGGCATTTGCCTTGCACCCAGCCAACCCTATATGGTCCTCAGAGCCTGCCAGGAGTAATCCCTGAGCAAAAAACAAACAAAAAAACCTCAGATGACATCTTCAAAAACTTGGAACAAATGCTAACATTTGTAAAAAAAAAAAATGCCCCACATAGCCAAAGAAATTCTGAGGAAATAAAATAACAGGGGTAGTATTGTAATCTTTGACTTTAAATTATAACATAAAAGGTATGGAAATCATTGTGATACTGAAATAAGGTCAGACTCTCAGATCAATGGAATTGAGAGACTGCAGATATACTCTCAGATCTATGACAGTTAAACCTATGATAAAGGATTTAACTTTAACAAAGGATTTAACATACAGTTGAACAAGGAAAGCCATTTTGGCAAATGGTACTGGGAAAACTGGATAGCCACTGCAAAAAATTAAACTTAATCGATACCTCAGACCATACACAAAAGTTAACAAAATGGATTAAAGAGTTCTAGGTCAGACTAAATGGATAAAATGCTTTGAGGAAAACATAGGCAGAATTCTCCAGAATATCGATGTCAGAGGTATCTTCATAAATATGGTCCTGTAGGGAAAAATAATAAATGAATGGGACTCTATAAAACTAAAGATTTTTTGGGTAGCAGAAAAAACTCAGGCTAAAATTCTTTTAAAAATACCAGATGGGGGCCAGAGCGATAGCCCAGCGGGTAGGGCGCTTGCCTTGCAGCGGCTGGCCTGTGCCGGCTCGGGTTCGATCCCCAGCATCCCATATGGTCCCCTGAGCACCGCCAGGAGTGATTCCTGAGTGCAGAGTCAGGAGTAACCCCTGAGCACGCCGGTGTGACCCAAAAAAAAAAAAAAAAAAAATGGGAAAAGATGGGAGGCAGAACTCAGCCACTTCAACAGTTGGGGACAAAAGTCCAGCTACGCCTTCAACTGCATCAAAAAGAACCCTTGATACTGCACAAATATTACTTCACAGCAACAGGTCTGGTGCTCGTTGAAATGAAGTATCAGTAGAAGAAACATCCAGATTTTCCACTGAAGTTAAATCAAATAAAAAAAAATACCAGATGGGGGCCGGAGCGATAGCACAGAGGGTAGGGCATTTGCCTTGCATGCGGCAACCCAGGTTCAATTCCTGGCATCCCATATGGTCCCCTGAGCACAGCCAGGAGTAATTCCTGCACAAAGAGCCAGGAGTAACCCCTGAGCATCGCGAGGTGTGACCCCAAAAAGAAACAATATATAAATAAACAAACAAACAAATAAATAAAAACTTGTTTTTAAAAAAAAATACCAGATGAGAGAAAATATTTGGACACAACAGAAAAAGGACTAATCTCTACATTATTTAAAACATTTACAAACTTCAACAAAAATGGCAATATCCCCAACAAAAAATGGAAGAGGAGATGAATAAATGTTTCCCTGGAAAGAACATGTGCTCAGTCCATTGGCAAATGAGAAGTGTTTCTCCTCAGTTATTATCAAGGAAATGGAAATCAAAGTAATATGAGGTATCATCTCATCCCAGTGAGAGAGGTAGATATCAAAAAGACTGGAAACACCAGAGTCAGTGGGGGTATGGCAAGAAGAATCCTCACTCACTGTTGGGGGAAATGTCATCTGGCTCGATATCTATGGAAAACAGCTTGAGATGTCTCAAAAACATATGGATAGAGCTTCCATATGACCCAGTGATTTACTTCTTGGCATCTACCTCAGGAATACAAAAGCAGTAACCGAAAACTACATGCACGCCTAAGATCACTGTGCCTCACCTGTGGTCATCGTGGGCTCACCTGTGGTCATCGTGGCTCACCTATGGTCATCACAACTCACCTATGACCATCACAGCCCTAAGTACAGGAGCTAGGATATGTTATAACCCAAATGTCCGACAGATTAGAGGATAAAGAAAATATGGTTTTTATAATGCCATGTGTCTCTAAGAAAAGATGAAATCTTGCATTTGGGGCCCCTTGAACAGAACTGGAGGGTATGGTGTTAAGTAAAACAAATCATCATGAGAAGGACAAATACTTAATAATCTTCAATTTGTCAAGAGACAACCTTGAATTGACGAGAATAATGGGACCCAAGCAATAGTACAGGAGGGCATTTGCCTTGCAAGAGACCAACCTGTGTGTTTGATCCCCGGCATCCCGTATGGTCCCCTGAGCCCTCCAAGAGTGATTCTGAGTGCAGAGCCAGGAGTAACCTTGGAGCACCAGGTGTGGTCCAAAAAACTAAAAACAAATAAATAATAGTGAAGGATCATGGGTACTTTGATGCTGGTAACCAGAACATCAAAATGATAAACATTCACACTATTATAACCATGTTACCTAAATTATAACTTTGAAAAAATTGCATCACAATGGCTGTCCTATTGAGACACGCCTAAAATAGTGAAACCATGTGTTCGAACAAAAATTTGTATATGAACACACACATCAGTCTTCTGTCAGGGGAGGCAAGTGGCCTGGCTGGTTCCTGCTGAGACACCACAGAAGAATGTGCGTGGCGCCAGACAGACATGTGTGATGCCGTGGATCTGGCGAGGGCCGCACCTGCAGAGGTCACCCAGACCAGAGGCGGGACTGAGGCCATCTGAATGGAATGTCCTCAAGGAAACCGGGTGGGGACACACATACCTGTCATATGGCTCATACTGGCAGCAAAATCAGCCCCTCCAAGCCCCTTTCCAGCCCCACTCGTGCTGGCTAAGGCAGGCTCTCCTGGGGTCTTGTTAGAACAGTCCACACGCGCGCCACCTCCTCCCAAGGCCTCTCTTTCCTTGGAGAGTCTGCAAGTTCTCGTCTTGTCTGGAACAAGTAACTGGGGAGTTGTGGAGGGGAGTGTGAGGAGGATGTGGGGCCCTGGATTCCTAGGGATTAATTAGGGCCTGGCAAGGAGATCTGCTTCCCCTCTGGAGGCCAATTACGGTGCTGAAAGTTTAGGAGTTGGGAAGGAGAGGAAGAAGGTGCGTGTGTGTGTGTGTGTGTGTGTGTGTGTGTGTGTGTGTGCCCTCGAGGAAGGCCCTAGCACACTGCCAGTCTGGGTGCGTGTGAGGGCTGGTACACCTCAAGGTGCCTAGCCAGACACAGGAAATGTACAAGTGCAAAGGTCATCACAGAGCACTTCCCTTGTGTGATAAGAGCCTTCAATGCTCCTGAGAAGGGAATGCCCAAATCTCCTCACCTCTGAAGTGTCGCCTGTGCTGAGCTCTCAGGGAGCCAGACCTTGCCTAGGCCTTTGTGCTCATGGTTCATATTTGGGAGCAGTTTTGTTGAGATTTGCTTCATATGCCTTGCTAGCAGCCCATGGAAATGACATCACACAAAGGCTTTCAATACCTTCACAAACTGCCCCCAGCCCCCCACCCTCCACTGCCCCATTTTCATCAAAATAAGAATTCCACAATCACAGGGCATCACTATACTTTTTCTGCTAGCTCTAAGCAACCACTAATCTCCTGCCCATCAATTTGTCCATTCTGTATATTTCAGATTAATGGACTTGTACTATAGATGGTCTTTTGGAATTTGTCTACTGGACTTAGCACAACGGTGTTAAGTTTCCTACATACCATAAATTCACTCATCTAATTGGACTTTTTAGAAGCTATGTATGGCCCAGCACAATTAGTTAAACTTGTGGTAAAAACACCAGTTTAAGGGTACAAATCAGTGACGTTAAATGATACAATGCTATATGAGACCACCACTATCGATTCATTCTCCCTCTCTCTGACCCCTGGCCTTTAATGATCTTTCGGTTGTTATGAGTTCGCTATTTTAGGGATCTCGTACCAGTGAAGATAATGTTTTCTCTTGTGTCTGCCTTCCTTCACTTTTCTCACTGTCATCAAGTTTCATCCATGCTGTGCCATATATCAGAATTGTATTCCTTTTCCCCAGACTAATAGTTCTGTTTCTGACACATACAGCCTTCTTTAGCCATTCCCTTGTCAGTGGACCTTTTAAGGTTTGCCATATTTGGGTGCCACACTGCCGGCCAGGCCAAGGCGAGGAGAGTGAGCGGAGCAGGTGGGAGAAAGAGGAGGCCTACGTACTGGCTCTAACCTGCTACCAAGCTTGCTCCATGGCACAGTGTTGTGTTTCTCCACAGAACAGGGTTGTTTCTGCACAGCACAATGTTGTATTTCTCCACAACACAGCATTGCATTTCTCTACAACACAGCGTTGTGTTTCTCCACAGTATTGCATTTCTCCACAGCACAGTGTTCTGTTTCTCCACAACACAGCACTGCATTTCTCCACAGCAGTGTTGCGTTTCTCCACAAAAACAGCACTGCATTTCTCCACAACAGTGTTGTGTTTCTCCACAACACAGCATTGTGTTTCTCCACAGCAGCGTTGTGTTTCTCCACAGCACAGTGTTGTTTCTGCATAGCACAGCATTGTTTCTCCACAGCACAGCATTGTGTTTCTCCACAGCAGTGTTGTGTTTCTCCACAGCAGTGTTTTGTTTCTGCACAGCACAGAGTTGTGTTTCTCCACAGTGCAGTGTTGTATTTCTCGCTGTGATTTCTAAGTGGGATCTGAGCTCAAGTAAAATCAGGAGAGAGGTCCTACAGGCTCTTGCTGCAGGCTGTGGTGGAATCCTGTTCCGTAATCAGGCCATTTGTGCCTACCTGAGAAGGTTCTGGGCGTGGGACAGTTCCTGGCCTTCTCGGCCTACAGAATCTTCTCGACTCCGGGCACTTGCAAGACAAGGTTGGTTCTGTGCATCTGTGACTCACTCTGACAGATCTAATGACAGTTCACAAGTACTCAACCCAAACAGGGCCAGGAGAAGCATTGTAGAGCTCAGGTCACATGCCAAAACAGACTGTGGGTGAGTGGAAAGGTAAACTGTGAAGCTAAATGCGTGGGAACCATGGCTGGGGCTTGTGGGTCGCCCGAGGTCCACTGAGCCAGTCCCCGGGTCTGTGGTGTCCGACCAACAGGCCATACACATAATGTTTGGGTTTGCTTCTTAAAAAGGCTGTGTTGGCTTTTCAAGAAGACAGGTCCCGCTTCGCCATCTTCTTCTGATAGAGTGATGAGCAGCCTCCCAAGTGGAAAAGCTCCCTTGTGGGGGCCAGTGTGATCATTCCAGTGTGCAGCATCAGAGAATTGTCCAAATCAGAGACTTCAGTCCTGAGCTAATGGTTCCCTGGGAGGCAGACAGGGGCCACTGGGGAGAACTCCCAGCCCTTCCCTGGCTGGGGACGCATCTTTCTGACCAGGACTCGTGTCCCTGCTGGCCTGGGGACAGGGACCCTGGAAACAGCTCAATGAGGCAGCTGCACCCTCACCCCACGGGGCACACTTGCCCCTGGGCCTATACTCCCTCTCTGCATCCTTCTCTCTGTCTCTACCCACAACCACTGCAGTCTCTGCCTTGTCTTCTCTCCTTCAAGAGACTCTGTCTCCCACAAGAAGCCTCATGGTAAGAATCGAGTGTCCAAGACCCTGAGCAGTGGGCCCTGAAGGGTGGCTCAGAGATAAGTCTTCAGCAGAGATGGAAGTCAGCCCCTCCCCATGTTCAGGATTTCTGCAATGTCATGAAACGGTCAGTGATTTAGACTTCCAACTTGAATGCTGGTATCCAAGCAGAATGGAAACTCTCTTCCCAAGCCCTCGTCTATGTGGACGGGAATGGTCTGAAGCGGTAACAGGCAAGATTATCCGTCATCCTCACATGCATAGGGGTGAGCAACAAGGGGTGCTATTGAGTCAGGCAGTGAGAGAGAGAGAAGCCTGAGGCTCTGGTTCCACAGGAGTTGTGGAAACCACCGTGGTAGTTCTCATCACGTGGCTTGACGAAGGAGGAGGCTCAGTGAATGCCAAAAGAGGATGGGAGGGAGGGAGGAAGGAAGAGAGGGATGGAGAGAGGGAGGGAGGGAGGGAGGGAGGGAGGAAGGAGGTAGGGATGGAGAGAGGGATGGAGGGAGGGATGGAGGGAGGAAGGGAGGAGGGAGGAAGGAAGGAAGGAAGGAAGGAAGGAAGGAAGGAAGGAAGGAAGGGAGGAGGGAGGGAGGGAGGGACGGAGGGAAGAGGAGGGACGGAGGGCGGAGGAAAGAAGAAAGCAAGGAAGGAAGGAAGGAAGGAAGGAAGGAAGGAAGGAAGAAAGGAAGGAAGGGAGGGAGGGAGGGAGGAAGGGAGGAAGGGAGGAGAGGGAGGAGGAAGGAAGGAAGGAAGGAAGGAAGGAAGGAAGGAAGGGAGGGAGGGAGGGAAGGAGAGAGGGAAGAAGGGAGGGAGGGAAGGAGAAGGAAGGAAGGGAGGGAGGGAGAGAGGGAGGGAAGGAGAGAGGGAAGAAGGGAGGGAGGGAGGGAGGAAGGGAGGGAGGGAGGGAAGGGAGGGAGGGAGGAAAAAGGAACGAAGGAATGAAGGAGGAAGAAACAAAGGAAGGAACGAAGGAAGGAACGAAGAAAGGTAGGATGGGGTTGGAAAGATCGTACAATGGGTAGGGTTCTTCCCTGGAATGTGGCTGACCCAGGTTCCATCCCCAGCATCCCTTAGGATCCCTAAGCCTGCCAGGAAGATCACTGAGTACAGTGCCAGAAGTAATCCCTAAGCAATTTCCTAGCTGGGTGTAGGAAAGGTCATCCCAAGTACAGTCAGGGTGGGCATCTTTTAAAAAACGCTTCACCCACAAGCAAAATCATCTCTTTAAAGCACATTCTATAAGTCAATTATAAAAGCAATATGAATGTCCAGTAAAACAGCAGTATTTCTTATTTCCTTGCCTTTCCCTGACAGAGAAATTTCCAGGATTGCTGTGATCGTCAGTGCTTCAGGCTACCCCCACCTCATCTGTCTTCTAAGTTAAATGAAAGTCACCCTGTCCTTCTTTCTTAGAAGGAGAAAGCACAGAGCCCAGAGAGGTAAGGACACTCGCCAACAGCCACACAGCACCTCAGCAGCTGAGAGTTCCCACAGTCCCAGAACTCCACTGGAAATGGAACCCAGAGCATTGATCAGGGGCCTGGAGAAGGACGCTCTTACCTAGGTCGCCATGAGGGGTGAACAGCAGGACCTTAACCCTGGGTCAGATCCTGGGGTCGTGCCACAGTCCCCTCCCCTGGGATCTTGCCCCTCAGCAGTGCCCCGAGGCTGTCAGCATCCTCCCTGCCCCCTCAGCCCTCACAGTACCCCATTTGTCTTGCCGGGGACCAGTCCTGGGACAGCTCCAGGCTGCCTTCAGTTATGAGCCAATAAATATGAGATGCGCTTCTCAGAGCTGCAGAGCGGGGGCTGCGTGCCCTCCCCCAGCCTCTGCGCAGAGGAAGATTGGATTTCCTGTCGCTCATTTTTTATCTCCAGCCCATGTCGGAGGGGGAACCACAGGATGTGGGAAGCTGACGATTGTATCTGTTCCCCTGTTTAGGCAGAGCAGCTTGGAGAGGGAGGGGTGCCAGAGGGGGTTGGGGGTCCTAAGGTCACCTACTGCCTCTGTGGGAGGTTCCCCACCCGCAAACCACCAGCCTGAGACCAAAGGCCACAGGCAGAGGAAGAGGAAATGAGCTGACCAGAACCTTGGCCTTGTCAATGACTCTCAGTGTGGCCTCAGGGTGCCAGAAGAGAAGCCGGGACCCTATCCTAGGTCACACCCTGTGCGCCAAGGCAGGGCCCGTGCTAAGAACTAGTCCCCTGCTATCACTCCGTGGAGTTAGCCAACAAGTCTAAGGGTCACCCTGGGCATGGCGTGGACACGAGGTAGAATTTGCACAGGCAGGAGGAGGGCAGAAGACATTCTGGCAAGGGCAGAGGGTCTAAAGCAGGCGAGAGCAGCTTGGGAGAGCAGGTGGGCCGCAGGGAGGAGGCCAGGGTAGAGGGGCACATCAGAAGGTGTCACGAAGAGATTTCTATCTTGGAGAAATCTCTCCAGCCAGCCTGTCTGCAAAGCAGATTTGAGGACAATAAAGGCTTTGCAAAGCAGATTTGAGGAGAAGGTTGGGAAGGAGGCTGAGGAAGAAGACAATTACTAGATTACCACAGTAATAGTTCATCCAGAAATAGGCATCGTTATCGTCATTATGATGAATTGTGCCATTACTGTTACTGTGGAATCTTAGCCCGTTTGCTGGGTGTTTACGTTGCTTCCAACCTTCAGTGTAGGTTATTCCTCCCCATCTCGTAGGTAAGATGATGAAACCTTGGGTGAATGACGAGCTGGTCAAAAGTCAGACCACCAGTAAGTGACCAAGGAAGCACTGGGGCGCTGGACAGTCCAGTCTAGGACCCAGGACAGTCCAGCCTAACGTGCTTACTCTTCCTGCTCTGTGCTCTGGGAAGGAGGCACCGACCCGAGGATATCTGACAGGACACAGTTCATTAGATGTCCAAGACTGACGGTGGAAAGCAAAGGACTGAGAGAATTCAAGGATGACCACGGCTCTGGACAGTGGACAGAGCTGGAGACCCAGGAAGAGGGCTGATGTGGGTATAGACATGGGTCTTGCCTTGGGCCAGCTGAACTAGAGGTCAGTTGCTTAGAGGATATGGAGCCAAGTTCCCAACTGGAGGTGGGCCTGGGAATTGGAGAACGAGGGAGAGTTCGTGACTTTGCTTAGGCCTTTCAAGGGACTGCGCAGGCAGCAGCTGGACGGTGACAGTAGAAGCCAAGACTTTAGCAGAACTGTCCCGGGGGAGTCGGGGCTGTGGAGACATGGAGGGCTGGGGGCACAGGACTGTCCCTGAGGAGTCTGGGCTGTGGAGACACGCAGGGCTCAGGGCACAGGATTGTCCGTGGGGAGTCGAGGCTGAGGAGACACGGAGGGCTCGGGCACAGGACTGTCCCTGAGGAGTCGGGGCTGTGGAGACACGCAGGGTTGGGGGAACAGGACTGTCCCTGAGGAGTTGGGGCTATGGAGACATGCAGGGCTGGGGGCACAGGACTGTCCCTGTGAGTCTGGGCTGTGGAGATACGCAGGGCTCAGGGCACAGGACTGTCCGTGGGGAGTTGGGGCTGTGGAGACACACAGGACTCGGGGCACAGGACTGTCCCTGAGGAGTCGGGGCTATGGAGACATGCAGGGCTGGGGGCACAGGACTGTCCCTGAGGAGTCGGGGCTGTGGAGACACACAGGACTCGGGGCACAGGACTGTCCCTGTGAGTCTGGGCTGTGGAGATACGCAGGGCTCAGGGACACAGGACTGTCCGTGGGGAGTCGGGGCTGTGGGAGACACACAGGACTCGGGCACAGGACTTTCCCTGAGGAGTCGGGGCTGTGGAGACACGCACGGCTAAGGCACAGGACTGTGCCAAGGGAGTCTGGGCTGTGAAGACAAGCAGGCCTGGGGCACAGAATTGTCCCCTAGGAGTCGGGGCTGTGGAGACACTGATGGCTCAGGGCACAGGATGTCTCTGAGCAGTCGGGGCTGTGAGACATGCAGGGCTGGGGCACAGGACTATCCCTGAGGAGTCGGGCCTGTGGAGACATGCAGAGTTCAGGGCATAGGACTGTCCCTAGGAGTCGGGGCTGTGGAGACATGCAGAGTTCAGGGCATAGGACTGTCCCTAGAGTCGGGGCTGTGGAGACATGCAGGGCTCACGGCACAGGGCTGCACAGAGCCCAAATTTAGTCTCAATACCTCCTCCCACCCACCCAGCGCCACCAGGGTTTACGCGGGGCCTGACCAGCACTGTGGCAGTGGGCTGGTGTTGAGCAACTGTTCAATTGGTTGTTTGTCACCAGAACTCTCAGGCCACCTGACTCCCTGAACATGGCTTGGCACACAGCTGCCCCCAAAGACTGATAACTGGGGAGCTGTGACTCATCAGGAGGGACTGAATTGCTTTAGGGAGGCCAAGGAGGACGTGGCCTCAGGCTTGCTCAGTGGGCAGATGTGGGGAAATGGCCAATGGGGATTTAGCTCCCTAGCAGTGGTGCAGCAGAGGGCTTCATGCAAAGGAACTCCAGGCCGTGGAGAGCTTGGTAGAGCGTCCCAAGGGCCCCGGGGCTCCCGACTGGCCCAAGGCCAAGTCCACCTGTCTTTGTCCTGCATTGTCTCCCGGCATTGGGTCTGTCGGCCTATTAGGGCATTTTAGTGACTCTGCTCCAGCACAAAAGTGGGAGTTTGGAAGAGGGAGAGGAGGAGAGATTGCAAGGGAAGATGCCTGAGCAAGGCTGAAAGATGCTTAGGGTAGATGGCAACTGGGCAGCAGCCAGCAACAGAAAGGAAACTCCTTCGGACAGTTTCCTAACAACTGTAGATTCAGGGAAGAAGCCACAACCCTGTGAGAGTGAGTTTGGACAGGGCAAGCGGCAGAGCTGCATGTGCGCCCGAGAAACAGGACAGGGCAGGGGACTGGCTCTGGCCCCCAAGTCGCGGTCCCACTGCTTTGGACTCGAGGGCACATCAGCTGGGTATAATACTGAATGCGTGAGCAGAAAAGCAAAACTCAAACTGGAGAGTGGAGACCCCAGGGTCCCCACTGGCTGCGTGATGCCAAAGGTCACGGCGGAGACCCCAGGGTCCCCACTGGCTGGGTGATGCCAAAGGTCACGGCGGAGACTCCAGGGTCCCCACTGGCTGGGTGATGCCAAAGGTCACGGCGAAGACCCCAGGGTCCCCACTGGCTGGGTGATGCCAAAGGTCACGGCGGAGACTCCAGGGTCCCCACTGGCTGGGTGATGCCAAAGGTCACGGCGGAGACCCCAGGATCCCCACTGGCTGGGTGATGCCAAAGGTCACGGCGGAGACCCCAGGGTCCCCACTGGCTGGGTGATGCCAAAGGTCACAGCAGAGACCCCAGGGTCCCCACTGGCTGCGTGATGCCAAAGGTCACGGCGGAGACTCCAGGGTCCCCACTGGCTGCGGTGATGCCAAAGGTCACGGCGGAGACTCCAGGGTCCCCACTGGCTGCGTGGATGCCAAAGGTCACATAGAGACCCCAGGGTCCCCACTGGCTGCGTGATGCCAAAGGTCACGGCGGAGACCCCAGGGTCCCCACTGGCTGGGTGATGCCAAAGGTCACAGCAGAGACTCCAGGGTCCCCACTGGCTGGGTGATGCCAAAGGTCACAGCAGAGACCCCAGGGTCCCCACTGGCTGCGTGGATGCCAAAGGTCACAGCGGAGACCCCAGGGTCCCCACTGGCTGGGTGATGCCAAAGGTCACGGAAGAGACTCCAGGGTCCCCACTGGCTGGGTGATGCCAAAGGTCACGGCGGAGACCCCAGGGTCCCCACTGGCTGGGTGATGCCAAAGGTCACAGCGGAGACTCCAGGGTCCCCACTGGCTGGGTGATGCCAAAGGTCACAGCAGAGACTCCAGGGTCCCCACTGGCTGCGTGATGCCAAAGGTCACGGCGGAGACCCCAGGGTCCCCACTGGCTGCGTGATGCCAAAGGTCACGGCGGAGACTCCAGGGGTCCCCACTGGCTGCGTGATGCCAAAGGTCACAGCAGAGACTCCAGGGTCCCCACTGGCTGGGTGATGCCAAAGGTCACAGCAGAGACCCCAGGGTCCCCACTGGCTGCGTGATGCCAAAGGTCACGGCGGAGACCCCAGGGTCCCCACTGGCTGCATGATGCCAAAGGTCACGGCGGAGACTCCAGGGTCCCCACTGGCTGCGTGATGCCAAGGTCACATAGAGACCCCAGGGTCCCCACTGGCTGCGTGATGCCAAAGGTCACGGCGGAGACCCCAGGGTCCCCACTGGCTGGGTGATGCCAAAGGTCACGGCGGAGACTCCAGGGTCCCCACTGGCTGCGTGATGCCAAAGGTCACGGCGGAGACTCCAGGGTCCCCACTGGCTGGGTGATGCCAAAGGTCACAGCAGAGACTCCAGGGTCCCCACTGGCTGCATGATGCCAAAGGTCACGGCGGAGACTCCAGGGTCCCCACTGGCTGCGTGATGCCAAAGGTCACAGCGGAGACCCCAGGGTCCCCACTGGCTGGGTGATGCCAAAGGTCACGGCGGAGACTCCAGGGTCCCCACTGGCTGCGTGATGCCAAAGGTCACGGCGGAGACCCCAGGGTCCCCACTGGCTGCGTGATGCCAAAGGTCACGGCGGAGACTCCAGGGTCCCCACTGGCTGCGTGATGCCAAAGGTCACAGCAGAGACTCCAGGGTCCCCACTGGCTGCATGATGCCAAAGGTCACGGCGGAGACTCCAGGGTCCCCACTGGCTGCGTGGATGCCAAAGGTCACAGCGGAGACCCCAGGGTCCCCACTGGCTGGGTGATGCCAAAGGTCACGGCGGAGACTCCAGGGTCCCCACTGGCTGCGTGATGCCAAAGGTCACGGGCGGAGACCCCAGGGTCCCCACTGGCTGCGTGATGCCAAAGGTCACGGCGGAGACTCCAGGGTCCCCACTGGCTGGGTGATGCCAAAGGTCACATAGAGACCCCAGGGTCCCCACTGGCTGGGTGATGCCAAAGGTCACGGCGGAGACTCCAGGGTCCCCACTGGCTGGGTGATGCCAAAGGTCACGGGGGAGACCCCAGGGTCCCCACTTGCTGGGTGATGCCAAAGGTCACAGCAGAGACTCCAGGGTCCCCACTGGCTGGGTGATGCCAAAGGTCACGGCGGAGACCCCAGGGTCCCCACTGGCAGGGTGATGCCAAAGGTCACGGCGGAGACCCCAGGGTCCCCACTGGCTGCGTGATGCCAAAGGTCACAGCAGAGACTCCAGGGTCCCCACTGGCTGGGTGATGCCAAAGGTCACAGCAGAGACCCCAGGGTCCCCACTGGCTGGGTGATGCCAAAGGTCACGGCGGAGACTCCAGGGTCCCCACTGGCTGCGTGATGCCAAAGGTCACGGCGGAGACTCCAGGGTCCCCACTGGCTGCGTGATGCCAAAGGTCACGGCGGGACTCCAGGGTCCCCACTGGCTGCGTGATGCCAAAGGTCACGGCGGAGACCCCAGGGTCCCCACTGGCTGCGTGATGCCAAAGGTCACGGCGGAGACTCCAGGGTCCCCACTGGCTGGGTGATGCCAAAGGTCACAGCAGAGACCCCAGGGTCCCCACTGGCTGCGTGATGCCAAAGGTCACGGCGGAGACTCCAGGGTCCCCACTGGCTGGGTGATGCCAAAGGTCACAGCAGAGACCCCAGGGTCCCCACTGGCTGGGTGATGCCAAAGGTCACGGCGGAGACTCCAGGGTCCCCACTGGCTGCGTGATGCCAAAGGTCACGGCGGAGACCCCAGGGTCCCCACTGGCTGCGTGATGCCAAAGGTCACGGCGGAGACTCCAGGGTCCCCACTGGCTGCGTGATGCCAAAGGTCACGGCGGAGACTCCAGGGTCCCCACTGGCTGCGTGATGCCAAAGGTCACAGCAGAGACTCCAGGGTCCCCACTGGCTGCGTGATGCCAAAGGTCACGGCGGAGACCCCAGGGTCCCCACTGGCTGGGTGATGCCAAAGGTCACAGCAGAGACTCCAGGGTCCCCACTGGCTGGGTGATGCCAAAGGTCACAGCAGAGACTCCAGGGTCCCCACTGGCTGCGTGATGCCAAAGGTCACGGCGGAGACCCCAGGGTCCCCACTGGCTGGGTGATGCCAAAGGTCACGGCGGAGACTCCAGGGTCCCCACTGGCTGCGTGATGCCAAAGGTCACGGCGGAGACCCCAGGGTCCCCACTGGCTGCATGATGCCAAAGGTCACGGCAGAGACCCCAGGGTCCCCACTGGCTGGGTGATGCCAAGGTCACGGCGGAGACCCCAGGGTCCCCACTGGCTGCGTGGATGCCAAAGGTCACGGCGGAGACCCCAGGGTCCCCACTGGCTGGCTGATGCCAAAGGTCACAGCAGAGACTCCAGGGTCCCCACTGGCTGCGTGATGCCAAAGGTCACGGCGGAGACTCCAGGGTCCTCACTGGCTGCGTGATGCCAAAGGTCAGGGCAGAGACCCCAGGGTCCCCACTGGCTGGGTGATGCCAAAGGTCACGGCGGAGACCCCAGGGTCCCCACTGGCTGGCTGATGCCAAAGGTCACAGCAGAGACTCCAGGGTCCCCACTGGCTGCGTGATGCCAAAGGTCACGGCGGAGACTCCAGGGTCCCCACTGGCTGCGTGATGCCAAAGGTCACGGCGGAGACCCCAGGGTCCCCACTGGCTGCGTGATGCCAAAGGTCACGGCGGAGACTCCAGGGTCCCCACTGGCTGGGTGATGCCAAAAGTCACGGCGGAGACCCCAGGGTCCCCACTGGCTGCGTGATGCCAAAGGTCACGGCGGAGACTCCAGGGTCCCCACTGGCTGCGTGGATGCCAAAGGTCACGGCGGAGACTCCAGGGTCCCCACTGGCTGGGTGATGCCAAAGGTCACAGCAGAGACTCCAGGGTCCCCACTGGCTGCATGATGCCAAAGGTCACGGCGGAGACTCCAGGGTCCCCACTGGCTGCGTGATGCCAAAGGTCACAGCGGAGACCCCAGGGTCCCCACTGGCTGGGTGATGCCAAAGGTCACGGCGGAGACTCCAGGGTCCCCACTGGCTGCGTGATGCCAAAGGTCACGGCGGAGACCCCAGGGTCCCCACTGGCTGCGTGATGCCAAAGGTCACGGCGGAGACTCCAGGGTCCCCACTGGCTGCGTGATGCCAAAGGTCACGGCGGAGACTCCAGGGTCCCCACTGGCTGGGTGATGCCAAAGGTCACAGCAGAGACTCCAGGGTCCCCACTGGCTGGGTGATGCCAAAGGTCACGGCGGAGACCCCAGGGTCCCCACTGGCTGGGTGATGCCAAAGGTCACGGCGGAGACCCGAGGGTCCCCACTGGCTGCGTGATGCCAAAGGTCACAGCAGAGACTCCAGGGTCCCCACTGGCTGGGTGATGCCAAAGGTCACAGCAGAGACCCCAGGGTCCCCACTGGCTGGGTGATGCCAAAGGTCACGGCGGAGACTCCAGGGTCCCCACTGGCTGCGTGGATGCCAAAGGTCACGGCGGAGACTCCAGGGTCCCCACTGGCTGCGTGATGCCAAAGGTCACGGCGGAGACTCCAGGGTCCCCACTGGCTGCGTGATGCCAAAGGTCACGGCGGAGACCCCAGGGTCCCCACTGGCTGCGTGATGCCAAAGGTCACGGCGGAGACTCCAGGGTCCCCACTGGCTGGGTGATGCCAAAGGTCACAGCAGAGACCCCAGGGTCCCCACTGGCTGCGTGATGCCAAAGGTCACGGCGGAGACTCCAGGGTCCCCACTGGCTGCGTGATGCCAAAGGTCACAGCAGAGACTCCAGGGTCCCCACTGGCTGGGTGATGCCAAAGGTCACAGCAGAGACCCCAGGGTCCCCACTGGCTGGGTGATGCCAAAGGTCACGGCGGAGACTCCAGGGTCCCCACTGGCTGCGTGATGCCAAAGGTCACGGCGGAGACCCCAGTGTCCCCACTGGCTGCGTGATGCCAAAGGTCACGGCGGAGACTCCAGGGTCCCCACTGGCTGCGTGATGCCAAAGGTCACAGCAGAGACTCCAGGGTCCCCACTGGCTGCGTGATGCCAAAGGTCACGGCGGAGACCCCAGGGTCCCCACTGGCTGGGTGATGCCAAAGGTCACAGCAGAGACTCCAGGGTCCCCACTGGCTGGGTGATGCCAAAGGTCACAGCAGAGACTCCAGGGTCCCCACTGGCTGCGTGATGCCAAAGGTCACGGCGGAGACCCCAGGGTCCCCACTGGCTGGGTGATGCCAAAGGTCACGGCGGAGACTCCAGGGTCCCCACTGGCTGCGTGATGCCAAAGGTCACGGCGGAGACCCCAGGGTCCCCACTGGCTGGGTGATGCCAAAGGTCACGGCGGAGACTCCAGGGTCCCCACTGGTGCGTGATGCCAAAGGTCACGGCGGAGACCCCAGGGTCCCCACTGGCTGCATGATGCCAAAGGTCACGGCAGAGACCCCAGGGTCCCCACTGGCTGGGTGATGCCAAAGGTCACGGCGGAGACCCCAGGGTCCCCACTGGCTGCGTGATGCCAAGTTCAGGGCAGAGACCCCAGGGTCCCCACTGGCTGGGTGATGCCAAAGGTCACGGCGGAGACCCCAGGGTCCCCACTGGCTGGCTGATGCCAAAGGTCACAGCAGAGACTCCAGGGTCCCCACTGGCTGCGTGATGCCAAAGGTCACGGCGGAGACTCCAGGGTCCCCACTGGCTGCGTGATGCCAAAGGTCAGGGCAGAGACCCCAGGGTCCCCACTGGCTGGGTGATGCCAAAGGTCACGGCGGAGACCCCAGGGTCCCCACTGGCTGGCTGGATGCCAAAGGTCACAGCAGAGACTCCAGGGTCCCCACTGGCTGCGTGATGCCAAAGGTCACGGCGGAGACTCCAGGGTCCCCACTGGCTGCGTGATGCCAAAGGTCACGGCGGAGACCCCAGGGTCCCCACTGGCTGGCGTGATGCCCAGCGTCACAGCCTCCTCACACCTCTTGCTCACGCTGATGAACTGTTGGTTACAGAGTGGGAATGTACTTACAGTTTGTGTAGCTGGTTTCATGTTTGATAGCTGAGCTTTTCTTTTTTCTTTTATTTTTTTAAGTCTATTGGTGGGGATAAATTTCTTTCCTTGGGAAAGGGGGGCACAGTCTCTACATGCCTTGGGCAGCTGAGGGAGGGCGTGGGAACCAGCTGGACGAGGGGTGGAAGAGTGAGCGCAAGGAGATGGCCCAGGAGACAGGCAGAGCTTGATGGTGAGGAAGAGCAAGAGGCTTAGGACAGGCTGGGATTGCCGACCCTGGAGGGCAGCATGTAAGTGCTCGGGAGCCAGGCAGAGGAGATGGAGAAAGAGAGGAAGGCAGACGCAGGCAGGGCATGGAGGGAGCTCTCGGCCAGCATCATGGGGGGGGTAAGCCCTCGGGGGCAGGTGCCAGCCTGGCCCGGAAGGACACGTGACTTTAGAAGGCAGAGGTGCTGGTTTGTTGGTTCCTGTCTCCCAGAGCGGGTGCTGGCAGAGCCTTTGTTAGAGTCACGATCAAGGCTCAGATCAGGGCAGACGCTTCGACTCCACCAGGCTGTGCCACACAGGCGGTACTGCGGCTATCTCCCTGCCCGAGCCAGCCCAGTCCCACCCACGGTGCCCAAAGGGTCCTTGAGCATTGCTGGAGATAGCCCTGTGCCGGGCCAGGCAGAGCTCACAAGCTCCTGGTCAGATCAGCACAGCTGTTTCCACTGGCAGGTGCAGAAACTGAGGCAGACAATGACATCATCTGCCCAGGACTAGTGGAGACATAGGGACCCCTCGGGCCTCGGACTCCCGCCCCGCCGCCAGCCTGCCCCCAGGAAGGCTCCTGTCCTGATCCTGGGGGTGTCTCTAGTGGATTGGGGAGGGCTTCTGGACCTTCTCTTTCAGCAGGTCCGTGTGAGCACGGCACCCAGGCCTCCTCCCTGGTAATTAATCTCCAGCCAACAGCCGGGCTGTAGGACTGCCATCATCCAATTACTGGGGCTGCTGGCTTAATCCATCTCGGTCACACGTGTGCACCGCGACACTAAAAGCTATTTCCACGGCCATTACTGTGCATAGGACATTGGGACTCGGTCACTGGCATTCTGAGGCGGCTCCTTGCCCGGCCCGTGGCTCCCCTGAATTCTTTTATCTCCCGATAGTAGAACCCCCCTGCACCCTTTCCCACCTAGCCCTCCCCCTACACCCACACGCCTCCCTTTCCCGCTCTTACCCCTGGATTACGAGGCCTAGGTGGGAAGAGGCTGTGTGACCTTGGCGGAGTCAATGCGCCTCTCTGAACACCTCATTCTCTGCTAGGACGTGAAAGTGTTATAGAGCACTTAGGCTCAAACCTGCGGGTCTAGAGCAGTGTTTTCCCCACCTTCACGCTGACAGCTGCCTGCATACAGACCCGAGAGCCGAGATGGAGGCCTAGAGTGTTTTTCCTTTCTACCCGAGATCCTGCAGCTTCCAGCTCCAGTGGGTGAGGACCAACCACTACCACAGATGGCTTCTAAACAGGGGCTCCAAGGCCCCACTGTGGCCCCAGTATGTTCTAGGGTGCCACAGGGGAAGCTGCCCTGAGCAGGGTCGCACACCACTCCCCCACCCCGCTCCAGAGGAAGGCAAAGGTGGCCTGTGGCAAAGGGTGGACTCCTGTCCTGCTGAGAGCATGGCCCGGCCCCCGCGACAAGCCACTCTCCTCCTGACGTTGATGCTTAATTGGAGGCAAGACATTACAGCCGAACCCGGGACCAGCTAACGGGCAGCGGGGTCGGGGGGTGGGGGTGGGAGGAGGAGGGAGGTATTAGATGGATGCCCCAGGGTCCAGGTCGGTTGGGCGCGCCCACCACAGAGAGAGGGCTCGGGGTCTCGAACCCATCTAAGGGAAACTCAGCCTTGAAGCGAGGCCTTAGCCACGGGGGCTGAGGGACAGCGGGAAAATTGTGCCAAGAAAATGACTCTAGGTAGCAGCTGAGCGGGGCTCCACCCTACATGGTCTGAGCCAGGAGTAACCCTCAGCCCCGCTGGTATGGCCCAAAAGTCACTTAAAAACGGAAAAGAAAACGATGCTTTGCAGCAGACACAGGCCAGTGGGCTGTGGTCTTCACGGAAGGGCTCGAAGCCACCCTTGTGCTCAGGAACACACGCAGATCAGCCCTTCTCATGGCATCACTCTGCCTCCCCGGGACCCCAGAGTTAATAAGTGACGTACACAGGCAGTTTTGAAGGCCCCCGCCCACTCTTGAAGGTTCCGCTCCGAGGGGACTGACGGCGGCGAATAGGGGGACACTACCACCTGGTGGTGAGTATTGGCAGTGCAGCAGCCACTGAACCGCGCTTTTTAAAATTTTTTATCTTATTTTTTGTTTTGGGGGGTCACACCCAGCGATACTCAGGGGTTATTCCTGGCTCTTCACTAGGGGAGCTATTCCTGGCGGTGCTCTGGGGATCATATGGGATGCCGGGGATCGAAGCCGGCTCCACCCAGGGCAAGCACGGTACCCACTGTCTGGCCCCAGCCACTCTCTTCTCAGCTGAGCTACGGAGGGGTTTCAGCTTTGATGGCCCTCAGGGAGTGTTCGGCTAATTGGCAGGTCCTGAGTAGAGGTTTGTTTACCTGCAGTTTGTTCCTGCAGGATGGAGGCCAAGGTCAGCGCTCCAAGCAGCTGGCAGTTGACACCGGAGCGATAATCCAGCGGGTAGAGCTGGATTATCTTGCAAGTAATCTGGGTTCCATCCCCTGCATCCCATATGGTCCCCAAGAGCCGCCAGGAGTAATTCCTGAGTGCAGAGTCAGGAGGAACCCCTGAGCATTGCCCGGTGTGACCCAACAATAAAGAAACAAGCAACACAAGCGGCTGGCAGTGGGGTGGGGACTCACTCTGGGAGTGCCACCCGGACTGCTTCTGTCTGTCTGTTGGCGAGGGCTAGGGACTGTCTGAACCCAGACCTCCCAGCTCGTCCAGGCCACTCTGGCACTCTTGCTGGGCCTTCACAGAGGCCCTCGGGTGCTGTCTTATCAGAGCAGAACCTCTCCTTCCTGGGAGAACCAGGAGTGTGAGGGAGGGGTCCCACGGCCTTCTAGCACCGCACCCCTCACTTGGGGAGGAAGGGGGACTCCCAAACAGTGCTCGAGGCCCTGGGGCCACTGATGAAACTCAGCCAGCCGGGCTGGACAGCTGAATGCTTGGACTCGGGCCCGCAGCCCTGGGGACTGCCCCTGGCTATCCCCGGGGTTGCTGGGGGTGGGGTGGGGGGGGGGTGGGGTGCAGGTCTGGGGTGCTGCAGCTCTCTCCAACCCTTTGAGCTTTCTCTTCACCCGCTCAGAGGGTCACTGTGGCTCCAAGCTCGAAGGGGGAGCAGCAGGGCAGGACAGGAGCCCCTCGCACAAACACTCTCTCGGCTCTGCCTTCAACCCCCCACCCAGGGGCTTCTGCTGCCGCCATGCTCCTGACGGGAAACAGGCTCCGGGTCTCCCCGTCCGGAGACCTCGCCTAGCTTGGGCTGTTTTCCTGAGGGGGTGGAGGAAAGAGAAGCAAGGAGGGAGTGAAAGCCAGGAAGGGGCTAGTGTTTAATGGCTTCATTAAAATGAGACCTTTCACTCCTGCTCCAAACTCCTCTGGATTCCCCAGCATACTAATTTCCCTGCCATTTGCCTCTAGCCAATGAGTGACAATCTCCTCAATTGGTCTTACTCTCTCCCGCTCAGTCTTTTCCCAGAAAGATTCTACAAATCTTCCCAAAGCCTTCTTTTGAGGGGAATCGGAATGACCCCATAGGCAGACGTGGGGAGGCAGAGCCCAGCTCAGCTTGACCTCTCGGGTGTTATGAGGGGCAGGGACTGCAGTGCCTCAGTGGGCCTCAGAGAAGCTGGATAAACCCAGCCGCACCTCAGACACAGATCCAGGACGCCCCTACCCACGCCGTAATCTTTGGGAAAGGCGCCCTAGGCCATCTCGCAGGCACAGAAATGGCTCTTATCTCCAAGAGAACATGATGCTGCTGAATCTTCCCAGGCTGAGAGCTCTGTGTCCTTCTCGTAATGGGGGCAGGCAGGTTCCCTGTTCGGCCTAAGGCACAGCAGCCCCCAGCCACATCTGACACCCTCTCATGTAGAAACGGCCCAGCTCCACAACTGAACCTCGTCCAACTGTCAGCCACCAAATTGTTCAGAATGTGCTGTGAGCCCAGTAGGATCCCAGCACATCTGCTGGGAGAGTTGCACAGAAGCCCACCAAGCTTGATGGGCCTGAGCAATGACCAAGAGACGCGACCAGCACCCATCAGCCTGGTGGATACTTAGATAATGGGTTTAGTAACAGCAATGTGGGCTGTAACAGTTATCACAAATTTTCCTTTACTGAGCTATTGTTTGACGGCTCCATTTGCCATTTTATTGTAACAAGCAATATAAAGGAAATTATTGGTGCCCATTAAGGGGGCAGTCTTGGGGGGACGAGTGGGAAACTGGGGACACTGTTGGTGGGGTTGGTGTTGGAACACTGAATGCCTGAAACAACCGTATTAGGGAATAACTTGGTAAACCATGATGTTATAATAAAAATATTTTTTAAATGACACTCTCTCTGTCCAGGCAATTGCTACATAGAGTTCATGGCTTGGTGAGATCCACGTTGGCTCATTTCATTCCCAAACACCCTGCCCATCCCTCGCTGATGGGATTCACCTCTTCTGCCAGTGAGAAAAAGTGTGTGGGGCGCTACAACTCCCCGTCAAGGTCCCTGGAGCCAGGCCTGCAGCCTCCCACTGAAAGGCAGGCAGAGCCATCAGGACGGAAGCAAGCAGGGCCCCGTCACCCCAGCCCTGCCAGCCTGAGAGCTGAAAGGGCACCAATTACCTTTGTGCCATGGGGACTGGTCCTGAAGGTGAAGGCCAGTGGCCACCCTGCCTTGGGCCTCCAGTTTCCGTTTCCTCCCTGAGTCTCACCTCCCTGCTTCCACACTGCCCTTGGGAGCCCTGCTCTGCCCTGTCTGCCCATTAGGGGCCGGCCGCTTGTGCTTGCCCAGTTGTAACTGAGCCAATAACACAACCAAGTGCCGGCGCCCATCCAGGCTTGGCAAAGGGCTGCGAGTAACAGCACAGAAGCTCCTCAGTGCTGGCCTGGCATCCTGCTAACATCACCACCCCAAGTCTAGGTCCACTTGCCCCCAGACCAACACGCCGCATAGATATCTGCCATCAAAGCTTGAGTAGGAGAGAAGGCAGCCAGGGCAGGCCTGGGCACCCACCTATGGGCACCCACTGAAGCCCCGCCTCTGCCTTGGGGTGGAAGAACACGGCGAAGGAGCTAGTGATCACCCCTCAAATGTTGCACTTGCCCTTAGACTTGGCCTTACTCCAACTCTGTGGACTAGAAGCATCATTTCATTAACATTTTAATATAATACTGTGATTTATCAACTTTTCTTAATACGGTGGTTTCAGGCATTAAATGTTCCAACCCCACCACCGGTGTGACTTTCCCCTCCACCAACGTCCCCAGTCTCCCACCCACCATCCCAGCCTGCCCCCTTAGCAGGCATAAAGAAATTTACTCCAGATTGTCACATCAATCCATTTGAAACCAGAAAATCAAACTTTCACGCCAGGCCCAGAGTAGCAGGAAAGGACAGGTCCTTCCCACCGTTTCCTGGTGCCTCTTGCTGTCGGAATATCTGAACCTAGAGACCCCAGGATGGGGGGGTCTAGGGAGGGTCTAGGGTCTAGGGTCTAGGGTCAGGCTAGGGAGGCTGATGGTGGAGACAGTGAGGAGACCCCTTGCGTTACGGTCACACCCCCTGAGGCAAGCTGTCACCCTCTGGACCAGACTCCATCAGGTTTCTCCTGCTATTGGGAGTACCACGGAGCCCCACCCTCTCCTGATCTCATGTTGGATCCTCACAAGAAGTAACCTCACAGGGATTACTTCTAGCTTGACAGTTGAGCATGTGGGTTCCTGCTCTGTGCTCATGATTGCTCTTGCAAAGACAAATGTTCCTGACCTGAGACCTGCGTTCCTGACCATGGTCTCCTTGTCCGCTGCCTCTCCAGTCCTTTCAAACCTTCTGGGCCCAATCTGTAGTGGTCACCTGTGATGTCCAAGTCTCAGGAAGACTCTCAGGCCATGGTCAGACCATGAGATGTTGAATTTCTGACCCAAGCGAGATACAGGGGACTGACAACATGTAGGAACATGATGCTCGGTTTCTCTTGGACACTGGTTCATGTGATCATTCTCTTCCTACTTCGTGGAGCCAGGAAAGAGTGAATTGGGGGTAACTGAGGAATTGAATGGAGAACTAATTACTGTCCAGTTCCACTCAAGCACAAGTCCCTGTGCCTGTTGCCTCAGCACTGCTGGGGAGCTTTTGAGGAATGTGTATTCTCTGCTTCCAGCAGCCCGGACCTTGATTCCTGGGAATTCCATTCTTGGGGAAGAAGCAGGAACAAATACTCCCCAAATGATTCCTAGGCTCACCTCAGCTTGGAAAGTACTAACACAGTGTGTGTACAGGATAATAAATTACTACAAGAGAGAAAGAATCATCAGAATCCTGGCAACCCACCCCAAGTTTGGAGTCTGTTATGAGCCAGGACTTCTTCACCTTAGATAGTTTCATATGTTCCCTCACATAATCCTCACGATAACCCTGGTGATCCTAGTTTACGTTTTAATTTTACAGATGGAGGAACCGGAGTAAAGATACATGCCAAAGTCACTAATTATATCCTTTCCTCCGTCGAGTCTCCCTCTCAGTAGATTGGGGAAACATAATGTCTTGTCCTGAGGAGTAAAATCAGTCTCTGAGGTGAAGCCATAGTATTGTGCCGTGAATGTGGGCAACATGGATTCAAACCCTGGCACCTCATATGGTTCCCGAGCCCTACCAGGAGTAATCCCTGAGTGCAGAGCCAGGAGTAAACCCTGATCACTGCTGGGTGTAACACCCCAAAACCAAAATGAATGAACATTGGGGGCCGGAGTGATAGCCCAGCGGGTAGGGCATTTGCCTTGCACGCGGCCGGCTTGTGCCGGCTGGGTTCGATCCCCGGCATCCCCATATGGTCCCTTGAGCACCGCCAGGAGTGATTCCTGAGTGCAGAGCCAGGAGTAACCCCTGAGCATTGCCAGGTGTGACCCAAAAAGAAAAAAAAAAAAAAGAATGGACATGTTTTTTTTTTTGGTTTTTTTTTTTTTTTTTTTGCGTTTTTGGGTCACACCTGGTAATGCTCAGGGGTTACTTCTGGCTCTGCACTCAGGGAATTACTCCTGGCGGTGCTCAGGGGACCATATGGGTGCCGGGATCGTATCCGGGCTGGCCGCGTGCAAGGCAAATGTCCTACATGCTGTGCTATCGCTCCGGCCCCAGAACATGTATTTTTAAAGATCAGTCTATGGTGATCTACCATGGGGCGTCGGGTCAGCTCCAGGGACCAGGCCACAGTAGCAAAGGCCAAGTCAGGATTGTTGCTGCCAACCTGGGTGTCAGGGACCTACAGCCCCACATCACGGGGTGGTATGTCAACTTCACCTGTTTGCCCCTCTCATTTCTGATTCTATTCCTAGTTGGTGACAACATACTCTATGTTTAGGATGACCGCAGCTGCTCTGAAGGGTGGGGGACTGAAGTCCCACAAACAGGAGAGAGAGGAATTCATGTCTCTTGAAGTAAAGGGAGTCCTTAGTTTGAGGACTACTCTAGTGCGCTTTCCCAAGGGGGCAATACCCACCCCCTGGGGCACTAAAATGATGGTGGGGAGGGAGGGAGGGAAGCAGTAGCCCTGGGTGACATTCCTGTTTGCTAGGAGGAGGATCATTTTCAGGAGGAAGCTGAATCATCTCATTTTTCTAGAAATGGTGCAGTAGGACCAATAGGTTTGGGGAGCCCCACATCTAGAGCAGCTGACCAGCTTACTGCCACCTACCTCTAGCTACTGGACACCCTCCATGTTGTAAGGACGTCAGAAGCACTAGGTTTGCCCATGCCCACTCGAGGCAAGCATCGCCTCCAGCCCTGTCTCTTCCTTGCTCTCTGACCGGAAATACGGGTGTGGAGCCAGATCTGACTTCTCACAGTCTCTCCTGCCAACTCTCTTGCAGGACAGATACTTGGATTCCGAGAAGGGCTGACTGGTCACACAGTAGGTAATTCACAGGGGTGACTCCTGGAGGATGCTCTCCTGGGTTTCTGAGTCCGAGGGTGAGCACAGAAAACAAGTGACACCCCACACTCCTTTCCCATCTAGGACTGAGATTTCCTCTATATCCAAATTGGGCCGTTCCTCATGGGAAAGGACAAACAATCTGGAAAACGTCAGAGATGCGGCAAAGCCATGAGGTCTACTGTTCGCTGAGAGCATCAGAGTTGAGGCAAGACCGGTGCGGCCTTCCTCAGTGGGTCCTGTCTTCCTCCCTCTGCATTCAAGAGTCACAAGTTAAAAGGAGAGTTAACTGGGGCCGGAGCAATAGCCCAGCGTGTAGGGCGTTTGCCTTGCACACAGCTGGCCCATGCCGGCCCGGGTTCGATCCCCCGGCATCCCATATGGTCCCCCGAGCACCGCCGGAGGTAATTCCTGAGTGCAGAGCCAGGAGTAACCCCTGAGCATCGCCAGGTGTGACCCAAAAAGCAAAAAAAAAAATATATATATATATTACATATACATGGGGGCCGGAGCGATAGCACAGCAGGGAGGGCATTTGCCTTGCATGCGGCCGACCCAGGTTCGATCCCCAGCTTCCCATATGGTCCCCTAAGCACTACCAGGAGTAATTCCTGAGTGCAGAAACAGCAGTAAACCCTGAGTATTGCCGGGTGTGACCCAAAAGGCAAAAAAATAATGATATATTCATAAACCATCATTAGCAGTAGTGCAATGCATAATACTTCAACCAATAAGATGTTTCTTAAGTCAAACATTGCCAACACTGATGGATAACGTAGCTCAAGACTTAAAGGTTAACATGTCTATTTAGACACTGTACCACTCCAGCCCTTCTGAGGACTCATTGACTCATCACTTGTATCACTTCACTTGTCTTCCGTTGTTCATCGATGTTACTGGTGGCGGGCACCAGTAACATCTCCTTATGTCCTGCCACATGCTAGTGTAGCCCAAGGGCATCTGCTCGCTCCAGGAACATAAAGAGCCTCAAATCATCCCATCAGGTCATGGGAATGAGGTACTGTTATTTGGCATATAAGATAAGACACAGGTAGCTTGCCAGGCTCTGCCATGCGGGTGAGATATTCTTGTAGTCACCTCTCATCTTGTGCATTTATTGAATAAATTTGTGCCTGGCTCACGCAAAGCGGCTGTGAAATCTGGGATTGTGATGAGCTCTTCTGCTGGGTGGAACTCTGGCGAACTGGGGAATCTGGATGTGGGAAATGGCGGTCCTCATGATGTGGGGGTTCCTCTGGCTTCTTGCGAGGCTCTGCTGGGATGGCGGCCAGGGCTAGAACCTGCCTTCCCTCTGGGGCACCTCGTGATCAGCTGGGCACAGGGAGAGCTGGTAGCATTGACTCATCAGATCCACCTATCATGTAATGGCTTCATATCTTCCATCAGGCCAGGGGGCAAACACAGATTCAAGGACCCTCAATCCAAGTATTCAGCTTATGTCATTTCTCCGTTTCCCCAGTGTCTCGTCACTGTGCCCTTGGAGTAATCCCCACTAGGTCAACCAAACTTCACTAGACTGTACAGAAGGGACTTCTACTGACATGCAATTCAAGGTCCAGGTAATCTAATAGGTTGGGGCACCAATGAAGCTTTTCTGTAAGGATAAGAATGCTCTTTGGTTGCAAGGGATATAGGTTAACTAAAATTAACTTAAGAGATAAAACTTTGGAGCCAGAGAGACGGGTCAAGTGTCACATGCAGGAGACCGGGTTCAACCCCTGGTGCCATATGATCTCCTGAGCACCACTGGGGAGCAGCTTCCCAAGCTCATGGCAAGCAGCACTAGGGGCGGAGCGACAGCCCAGCAGGGAGGACATCTGCCTTGTAAGCAGTAAACCCAGGTTCTATCTCTGGCATGCCACATGGTCCCCTGAGCACCGCCAGGAGTAAGTGCAGAGTGCAGAGCCAGGAGTAGCACTGAGCATTACTGGGTGTGATCCAAAATAGAAAATAAAAAACACATCTATCATTTATTTCCCAAATTAAACAAAAGGAAGAAACGTCACTCCAAATTTGTGGGGTTTATGGGTTTGAAGGGCTCTTCCTGGGTGCTCTCGGGCTTCTGCTGAGCACGGGGTATCACAGTGGCTGCAGGCTCCAGCATCCCGGTCAGAGGTCCCAGGAGAGAAGGGGTTTGCTGAGTCCTTTTCCTGTTGATCTATTACGAAATCCCAAGGAAGCTGGGAGGGGAAATATAATGGTGACCAACACTCTGGAGAGGTGTAAAAGCTAAGACTTACCCAAAGGTTCTTAACACGGACAATAACATGGGGCCTGTACTGCCAGCTTCACTGTGGAATAAAGATACACTTTTACAGTCATTGGACTTATCTAACAAGTGATGTTTGTGAAGTTCAAAAGGACCCGCAATACAAAAAGTTCGTGACTGCTAGTGCGTAAGGAGGTTTAATCAAATGTGTTACCGCTGGAATATTCAAGAAGTTTTGAGGGGTTGGACAGAAAACGCACTTGCCCTCTGTGTGACTAAACTAGGGTCAGTTCTCTGCAACACATAAGGTCACCAGCGCAGCCCTGCCAGGAGTAATTCCTCAGCAGGGTCAAGAGTAAGCCCCAAACACTGCCAGGTGTGGCCCCCAATACAACCTGCCTCCCAAAAAAAGTAGGTTTCAATGTTTTATTGGATACAAGTTTAATAAACTGAGCACAAAGAATTGGCGAGTAGTACATATTCCTTTCAGAGCCAGAAGGCCCGCTGAAAGCAAGCAAGCCAAAAAACAAAGCAGATCATGGACTAAAAATTATATAATTATGATAAAGTCATTTAAAGAGGTAAATCAACAATGGATTTAAAAATTTATAGGACTATGATAAAGCTATTTTTAGCAGGTTAATCAGTAATTCTCTGAACTATTTTCATCGTTATGGCTTTTTTCTTTTATTGATTCACAGTGAGATATACACAGTCACAAAGTTGGTCGTGATGGGGTTTCAGTCATACAATGTCCCACCACATCTCTCCTCCATCAGCTTCTTCAGACCCCCTGCCTCTCTGGCAGGCACTTTTCCTCTCTCACCTCCTCTCTCTCATTACGGCTTTTTCAATAGCAATTTGTCTTAAGCAGACTAACATGTGGAAACCACCGCCAATTTTCAGTATTGTCTTAAGCACGAAGGGAAAGTAGTAACTAGAACTCGGGGGCCGCCATCCTACTTCACGGAGGGAAACGTTGTCGCCCCACTACAGTTTGATAATAACGTCCATATTTTTTGGTAAAACTTTTTGTTTTGAGTGAGAAAGCTTGGCACTGAGCAGTCTGGCTCCACTAATATCTAGTGGGCAAATACAGGTTCCTAGCCTTGAATTCAACTAGCCTCCATCCACCCTAGCGAAAGCCAACTTAATTTCTTTTAGAAATAACACAAAGAAGGACCAAGCAACAGTACAGCAGATAAGGCACTTGCCTTGCATTCAGCAGACCCAAGTCTGACCCCAGGAACCATATGGTTCTGAGTCCATTAGGGTGATTCCTGAGCACAAAGCCAGGAGTAACTCCTGAGCACCACTCAGCTGTGCCCCCCCAAACACACACACAGTTTTCTGAAAGTAGAAATTCTTATGAAAAGGCCTCTAACCCATTTCTTGAAATTCTGTACAAATTTTGAGTCTTCTCGGTTTCCTTAGCCTTTTAAAGAAAAGCCAAGCCATGAAGAGTCTGCAGTTCTCCACTCACCCTGCTCGCTCCAGGGCCTCCTGCAGCTGCAGCTAGAGAAAGCCTTTCTGGCACTGCATCTCAGAACCAGTTACCCTCAGAGGCACCCACGAGCCCCAGAGTCTCTTTGGGGCCGACAGGAGTAGTAGTAAGAGAAAGTCCAAATCAGGGACAGAAAGGAAATGCCAGTACAGGGGCTCAGACTGCGGTCCTCGGGCATTCAAGAAGACACAGATTCAAGAGCAAGAATAACTTGTTTCTGGACATCCGATGACCTGGGATTGGTCTGAATGGAGAAGATTTGGTTAGGATGCAGGTGTGGTGGGCTTGGGGGACTGCAGCCTGCTCCTCTGTGGACGAACTGCTCTGGCCCCCCCCGGTTCAGAGGGCCACAGGGCTTGGACCCCTTTATTCACTCTGCAGCGTTGCTGCTGGTCCTCATAAGGCTGGGCCCTGGGTGCAGAGGATAAAGAGAGGAATCAGACACTGTCCTACCTACCTTCTAGGAATTGGGAGGGGGAGGCAGAAAGTGCACGCTTATAGAGAGAGAAGTCAAGCAGATTCAGTCTCCAGAGTTGAAAACCTAAGAGGGTTTTCTCAAAACAGGCTCTGATGTGCACTCCGGCGACCCTGGGGTAGGGGAGATGCGATCTGGCAAATAAGCAGCAGGAAGAGCACCCCCCTCCTAAAGACTGAGCAGCCAGCTCTGCGCTGAGTGGACGATCCCCCACCATGCTGCCCGGAAGACTACAGGGGGCTGTCTAACCTCAGTCTTACCCATCTCCTGGGGGCTACCTGAGAGGCAGAGTGCCTGCTTTCTTCTCTGGGACTGCAGTGTTCTTTTAGGTATCTTGAGACTGCTAGCCAAAAGAAGTAAGTCCAAATAATGCATCCAAATAAAAAGGACAAGGGGCCGGAGCGATAGCACAGCAGGAGAGCATTTGCCTTGCATGCGGCCGACCCGGTTTGATCCCTGGCATCCCATATGGTCCCCCGAGCACCGCCAGGAGTAATTCCTGAGCGAAGAACCAGAAGTAACCCCTGAGCATCGCCGGATGTGATCCAAAATGCAAAAAAATATACATAAAAAATAAATAAATAAATAAAAAGGACAGGAGGTCCTTAAGGAGAACTTAAGGAGAACAATCAAGACCAGCAGGTTGAATGCGTGGGAAGCTGGTCTGAGGGATTCAAAAGCCATCATGTCCCTGTGATGTGAGCAAATACAGGTTCCTAGCCTTGAATTCAACTAGCCTCCATCCACCCTAGGGAAAGCCAACTTAATTTCTTTTAGAAATAACACAAAGAAGGACCAAGCAACAGTACAGCAGATAAGGCTGCTTGCCTTGCATTCAGCAGACCCAAGTCTGACCCCAGGAACCATATGGTTCTGAGTCCATTAGGGTGATTCCTGAGCACAAAGCCAGGAGTAACCCCTGAGCACCACTCAGCTGTGCCCTCCAAACACACACACAGTTTTCTGAAAGTAGAAATTCTTATGAAAAGAAAAAGGCCTCTAACCCGTGGGGCACTTTCCCATGGGGGCATCAAGGGGCCAAGGGTCATGACCTGTGGGGTCCTTGGCACATGCCTCTAATGCCTCTTCTATTCATAGCTGCCACCATCTCCCCTAGCTGGTCTGTTATTCTGACAGCAGAGGCTGGATGAAATGGACTCAGTTAAGGAGCCAACTGCCCAAGGCCCTAAAGACAGGGCTGACTGGTACAAAGACTTGGAGTGTCCCTTCGAGCTGCTCTTGTTGGCCACCTGGAAGCCCTCTTCCAGGTGACGCAAACTGGCCCGAACAAGTTGGGCCAGTTTAAGTTGCTGGGTTGGGGAACAACTTACACGAGCCCTAGTTGCTGGTGTGTGCAGGCCTCTTTCCCTCCACCCTCGGGAGCTGCCCCGGCTTGTTCATGTCTTCTTCACAGCGACCACCACCTACACTCTCTCCCCTGTTGGTGCGGGCACCCGCGATCTGCTGCTGCTCCTTTTCTTCACAGCTGCCACCGCCTACACTGACCCCTCTATGAAGTGACCAGGGACGCTGTCACTGCTAAAGAGACAAATACGAGGTGAAGAAAGAGGAGAGCAGTTCGCATCTGGCTGCGACACAGGAGGGGTCATCTGGAGGCCCCAGGCAGCAGGCAACTGGAGGTCCTTCTCTTGGCTCCTTGGATAGACCAAAGACTGTCATTCGAGTCTGGACGACTGTCTTATGCTCTTTGTCCTCCAGCCTTGGTAGAACTTAGGGATCATCTCAAATGCCTTTTTGCAGGTCCCATATTCAGGAAAACTTTGCGGAATAAGCAGTTTCTACCACTCACAAGAGAATCACCCTTTCCATCCATGTCTTCTCCCTGACCACCAGCTCAGGCACCCCCAAGTCCTTGTCCTCGTCCATGCATCAGGAAGGCCTTTTCTGGCTGTTGGCTTCATGGAGACACTAGAATTTATTATTTTACCCAATAAGTGAAGGTCCTATAAGCCAGGATAAAGGTAAATACTACTGGGGCCGGAGCAATAGTCCAGTGGGTAGGGCGTTTGCCTTGCACACTGCCGGGCATGACCGGTTCGATCCCCCGGCATCCCATATGGTCCCCCTAGCACCGCCAGGAGTAATTCCTGAGTGCAGAGACAGGAGAAACCCCTGAGCATCGCCAGGTGTGAGCCAAAAGAGCAAAAAAAAAAAAAAAAAAAAAAAAAAAAAAAAGGCAATGAAAAACCACAAATTCTTTCCAGCCAGGGAGGAGTGGCAATGAAAAGCATCTTACATTATACCTGGCCACATGAGAAGGATTCCAAGTGTAAGTATAATAGAATGATCCTAACCGCACAGTGGGAAGGAAACTTGGGCAAACACCAAAGTGCCAACGAAAGCTTTCAAAGTTATTCTAAGCCACGGACTTAAGTCCTAGGCAGAAGTGGGGGCCATAAGCTCTTTCTTTGACTCTGTGGCTGCCCCCGCACTCTGACTAGTGAACCCGCAGCTTCAAGCCTCTTGCGCCACATGCCAGGACAAAGAATGCCAAAGAAGAGCTTCCAGGGCCAACTCTCAGCAGAAATACACCTGCTGACACCAGGTGAAGGCATGACCCTCCTGAACAGGGCAGACAAAGCCCCCACCTCCCCATTATAAACTAGTTACAGAAGAAATGAACAGAAACACTGATCTCTGAGACATCATCCCAGAGACCCAGCCCCGAAACGACAGAGCCAGTAGTTTCCCTACTTCACAGAGACCTGGGGGCTTGGGTTCGGAGACAGTTGAGGTCAGGGCAGCCCGGATTATGACACCAGCAGCCCTGAGAAGCTGTAAAGCTGCCGCTGCACTACAGTCCAGTCTGGCACGCTCCCATGGACCACACCCACTTCTGCATTTTCCCTCTTCCGGTCTCACAAACTGAGCAATCTGAGGGCAGGGACGGAGGAATGCTTCACCCAATAGTTAAAGTTCTCACCCATAGTCGGAGCAATAGGACGGTGGGGAGGGCAGTTGTCTAGTACAAGGCCGACCTGGTTCGATCCCGGGCACCCCATATGGTTCCCAGAGCACCGCCAGGGGTAAGCCCTGAGCATTGCCAGTACGGCAAAAAAAAAAAAAAAAAAAAATCCCACATTGATTCAATTCTGGCTCAGGAGCAAACACTTAAGTTCCGTGAGTTTCTCCCTTTCTCCCAAGCACAGAGCTGCAGAGCTTGAGGACGCAGGTGACCTCCGGTTCTGCTCCGTGCATCAGAGGGAGTGTTCTAGTTGTCAACAACAGAACCAACCAGCTGGGTCTTCCTCCAACCCGTACACTTGGATAAGTTGTTTAGCTGTTTAGTCTCTGGGAAGATGACTATTCTGATGTCCACTTGGAGATCAGAGTTCCAAACTCAGTCAGGATTCGATGATCACAGGAGGGTTCTTACCTCCTTGTGGGCAGAGGAAAGCAAAATTACAGACCCAGTGCTCTCATTTCATGAATGGAGACCTGAGAGCCCCGGCAACATGTCCACAGCTCACAGCTGGCCAGGGGTACAGTGAGGATCACATCGGGTCTGCCACCCTCAGTTCAGGACTCTCTCCCTGCAGTAGCTACGGCAATTTTTCATTTTGCTCTTTGCAAAAGGAGCAGACACACGCAGAGAGCAGTACTATTTTGTTCTCTGTGGGGTCAGCAACCTCTGCCGCACTGATCCCCTTTTCCTGAGCCATCCCCAGTTTTCCATGGAGGAAAAAGGCAGACCCCAAGTCAGTGAGCTCTGAGCTGGCTCAGGGCTCCAGGCAGGGCTCATGCTGCGCCTTGACGTGGCTCAGGATCTCCTGATCTCTGAATAGGCAAAAGGCAATCTGTTCACACTCCCGCTCAACCCCACACTCAAACAAACACCCAAATAAGCCCTCCTCCTCCAAAGCGGCCAGATCCGAATAGCCACAGGGCCCCCAGTGCAGCACCCATGGGCGGGACCAGCCGGCAGTCTCCAGAGGTGTCTGGTTGAGGTAGACGCCCAAGTTGACCCTCTGTTTCTTGTTGGTTGGGTGTGAATACAAAAGCCATGATTCGGTGCCTGCTTCCTGCTGCAGCTTCTGTGAGTTTTCTTGTGGAGGGTGCGGCTTCTTGGGAGAACTGTCTTGGGCCCTGGGGTCCTGGCACCCATACAGTTGCTCCCGGGCCGGAAACTCACCACGCTGCCCTGGCAGCCATGCGGGGCTCCAGGAGCTGGTGGCTCAGGGCTGGTGTCGGGAAGCATTCGCCGCTGTCAGTGCTGACTGCTTCTGCCCGGTACCTCTTTGGTGTCCGAAAGCACTGCAATACAGCACAGGGTGGCCGCTTCTCCCAGTCACCTCTGCCACTTGGCACTCCCCTGTGACCAGGGGCTTAATGAGTTGGCCATGGTGCCAAGTAACACCACGGTCATCACTGTAGATCATCAGAGAATGAGGCTTGGTGGTACAGGGAAGCGGGCAGCCACAGCACCAGTAAGGGATGTAGTAGGCATACGCAGGGAATGACCAGTCTCCCTGACTGCAGTTGGACACCGTGCCCTGGGCCCACAGCAAACGTGGTCTAGCGCTTCAAGTCGGGCCCAATGACCTCCTCCGTCAGGTCCCTCACCTTGCCCCATGAATGGCCAGCGTCCTTACTACAGATGGCGAGGCGGGCCGCGTTCCTGCCGAACACAATCTGATGGCGCTCAGTCACGTGATCCCGCACACAGATGAAGAAGAGGTACACGAGGCCATGCTTCTCCTCCCACACGCGGGGCAGGGGTTCATGGTCCGATGTCCGGGTAACGCTGCCTTATCAGAGGCTTTATGGGTCCCCACTACACGAGAGGAGCAAAGAGAGAACAGAGGTTAGAGACTAAGGAGAAGCTGCAAATTTCATTTCAGAGCGTTAGCACTGGACACAATGCCAATTCAGGTCCTGACAAGGGCACTAGAAATCATCACCAGAAAGACTGAGGCAAGGAAAAGTTAAGAGGGGGCCGGAGCGATAGCACAACGGGTAGGGCGTTTGCCTTGCACGCTGACAACCCGGGTTCGATCCCCGGCATCCCATATGGTCCCCGAGCACCACCAGGAGTAATTCCTGAGTGCAGAGCCAGGAGTAACCCCTGAGCATTGCTGGGTATGACCCGAAAAGTTAAAAAAAAAGTGAGGAAGGAGGAGGAGGGAAGCAGAACAGAAACCATCAGTTCAGGATAGGATGGAAGCGAGGAGAGAAACGAGGAGAGACATGGCCTTCAAGGCCTTCTCACAGGGAAGAGGCTCTCACAGTGAAAGAAAAGGCCACTGCAGACAAGAGTCTGACCCCAAGCAAATGAGCCAGCAAGTGCAGGGGCCGCTGCAGATGACGGTCTGACCCCACGAAAACAAGCCAACAAGTGCTGGGGCAGAGCGAGCAGGACAGGCTCAATGGAAAGAATCAGGGCTCAGCACCAGAGACATACTGTTAAGAGTTAGTGGAGACCGAGAGACCAATCAGATACCCCAGAAGCTCAGACAGGGAAGAGAAACTAAACCTCGACCAGAAATTAGACCTCATAATCAAGACGATTCCTGATACAGAAAACCAGATCACTGGGGTGGAGTCTCTCATCTTGCTTCTCTACCTGTGTTCCCAGGGCAAAGTTACCTGGCATCAAGTCTGCACCCAAGGTCTGATGCATCCAAGTCAACTCCCCCACCCCGCCACCCTGCCTGCTTCTCCTTCTCCTCCACATGGAAACGATTCTACTCTTTGTGACTGCCTCCGTGGACGGCCTTCGCCTAGTGCTCTTATGTGATACATTCGCAACGCCAAGTTTCTCTTGCCTGTCACTACCCTTTCTTCTTAATCATACTGAGCAAGAAGTTTAATGTAATATAAGAATCATTTCAAAGGTTTCGGAAGGTATCGGACGCCCGATTCATCCAATGCAAGCATCTGCACACCTACACATCCTGGGGGCCTTTCCACACTGACTTTATTATGCTTCTGACCCAACCCACCAAATGTTGATTGTCAATAAGTAAGACGGATATCCAGAGGATTCGAATAGAGAGTGGTGGGACTCAGGGCACCACACATGCATCTGAAGACTAGCCATGCAACAGCCAGAATCTGAAACAACCTGAGTGCCCGAGAACAGAAGACTGGATAAAGAAGCTGTGGTACATCTATACAATGGAATACTATGCAGCTGTCAGGAAAAAACAAAGTCATAAAATTTGCCTACAAATGAATGGACATGGAGATTATCATGCTGAGTGGAAATTAGTCAGAAGGAAAAGGACAGATATAGAGTGACTGCATTCATTTGTGGGATACAAATATACCAGTGTTCTACTAATTGTTGGAAATGGTAATGCCAGACTAGAACTGAGCATTAAATGTAGGCAAAGGTATTACATGATAACCCCTAAATGTATGTAGGGCAAACCAAAATGTGTAAAGAAGGGGGTGGAGGAGGGAGGGGAGTGGAGGAGAGAGAGATGTGGTGCCTGCTATAATAGTGGCAGGCTTGGGGAAAAGGAGAGGGAATCTGGGGACATTGGTAGTGGGAAATGGGCACTGGTGAAGGGATGGTGCTGGAACACTATATGACTGAAACCCAATCATGAACAGCTTTGTAACTGTATAATAAAATTAATGGGAAAAAGACTAGCCACCCAAAGGTATCACAAGGAGTCTGACTGAGGTAGATGCCTTTGTCTGCCAGAAACTAATGTGGAGACTGTATTCACACACCATCCCAGGCTATACTGCTCATCTGATGACTGTTCAGTATGTTCCTTGCATGAGCTGGAAACCAGAGTTGTGACATCACCAGGCTTGAAACTCATGTTCTGAGGCCAAAGCAATAATAGCACAGCGGGTATGGCGGTTGCCTTGCATGCGGCCAACCTGGGTTCGATCCCGCATCCCATATGGTCCCCTGAGCACTGCCAGGAGTAATTCCTGGGTGCAGAGTCAGGAGTAACCCCTGAGCATTGCCAGTGTCACCTCCCCAAAAAAATAAGAAACTCATGTTCTTTCCCATAGAAAAAAGCTCCCTGAATACTATGGCAAGGAGCTACGTGTAAAGATATTTGCTCTGCAGCCCCATTCCCTAGTGGATAATGAGTTAAGATTTAAGGATGACAAATTCAAGGTTGACTGTACCTCCAAGTCAATGGAAAAGAGACATTAGTCAACAATATATAAATTATCAAATAAACCCAACCTATACTGGATGACTTTACCAATGCTTCAACAATGTTGTGTTGTTGAAGAATGCTTATTCTATGGTATTATTCTATCACAGCCTCTTACCAACCTCTCTGACTTTGTTTGATCCATTATCTGGATACATGATATAACTGGTCTTCAAACAAAAATGTCATCCTCCACTGGTTATATAAGAAGGTCACATTCTCCTTCCTTCTGTGGACAAAATTACATTATATCTTCCTACTATTGTTAAGAATACAACCCTTTTCTTAAATCCGTATACAAGAATCCTTGTGCGCGCTTCCCCATCGGTATTACAGGGGTTATATGTCTTAATTTGTGTTCTCGAAGCTGTTTACTTGGAATACTCCTGGTGGGCTTGAAAAATCATATGGGATGCCGGGATCGAACCTGACTCAGCCACTATGCAAGGCAGGCTTTCCAGTTCAGAAAGCCTCTTAATATCAAGTCTCATATTTATGGACTTAAAATGTTCAATGGTGAGATTTCCATGAACAGAAGCAGCAGGTTAGAATGGTCGGAGTCTCCTACCAGAGAGGGGCTGTGTTCCATGTTGGAGCAACACAGGTTCTTCACATATGGAACCCAGGGTTTGACCCTCAGCCCCTCCTCCCTTCCCCACACTCCAATAAAGGGCCTAATAAGACACCGGCCCTCACTTTAGCCAGTACCAGAAGCTAGAGGCCAGCAGTAGTAAGAAAAGCAGTATCTGAAATAATCCAGACCATTCTAGTCTTGCCCCCTTAAAAGTGCAGTAAAACTGTACCACTTGGGGTCCGGGGCTCCGGCCTCCAGTCCTGCTGCTTGTTGCTAAGTGCTAGGGTCAGTCACTTTTCTCGTCCTGTAAAAGCAGGTACTGACAAGAGCAGCAGAAGAGGTGGCACCTGGAAGCTGCTATCCTCAGCCCCCACAGCCTCTCTAAGACATTCTCCAACACGTGACCTGGGAGCAACACGTCCTTTGCAGCAACCTCTGAGAACCAGACAATGAGGAGAGGCTGGAGCGGTAGCACAGCGGGGAGCGAGTTTGCCTTGCAAGACCACCCATCTGAGTCTATCCCGGCATCTCATTTGGTCCCCTGAGCAACACCATGAGTCATTCCTGAGGGCAGAGCCAGATGAGCATCACTAGGTGTGGCCTAAGAAAGCGAAATAAGAGAAAAAAAGAGAAGTAAAGCACACCCATGCTATGGAGGTCCTGGGGGCCAGAGACCAAGCTGGAAGCCTGATTCTTTTTTTCTTTTTTGGGTCACACCTGGCAATGCTCAGAGGTTACTCCTGGCTCTTTGCTCAGGAATTACTCCTGGCGGTGCTCAGGGGACCATATGGGATGCCGGGATCGAACCCCGATCGGCCGTGCACAAGGCAAACGCCCTACCTGCTGTGCTATCGCCTCCGGCCCGATTCTTTTTTATCTGGAGCTAACAGCAACATATAATTAAAAATATGCTGTGTGCCTCAGTTTCCTCTGCAAAGTGAATGTCAGCTTTTCTGTTGTCTGAGCGGCTGAGAAAAACCCAGTGGGTCCCTGACAAATGGCCCCTGCTTTTGCCCTTTCTCAGCTATCACCCAGGGCTCTGCCCTCCTAGGAAGAGATGAGGCACATGCCCAGAAGTGCTGTGAGCAGGGTGGTGGGAACCCAGCCCCGGCATCACCTGCACAGAGCGCCCAGTCCTCAGCCCATGCCTCAGCACCAGGTGGAGAGCATCTGAGTCTTTGCTGGTGGACCGCTTCTCCGCAAAGGCCAGGAAGGTGTCTGCCGGGGCCAGGTAGAGCAGTGCAGGGATCCGGTAGGTGACCCCTTGGTGGCTTTCCTGCTGGAACAGAGGGGCTGCTGGACGGGCACGGGTCACTTCCTCCAGGGCCCCTGCAAGGACAGGGAGGCAGTAAATGTATGTCCAAACCCAACACAAGATGCTGCATGGACACTTTGCTTCACCACTCTCGGGTGATGACAGGGAGGCCGGAATTTGATTTTAAAGGTAATGTCGCCCACTCGACAGTGCAGAGCAAACACAGAAGGCGTCTGCCCTCCAGCCCGTCTCCCACAGATCTTTCCAGAGCGCTTCTGCTGTGTCTCTGGCCAGGCATCCACAATCCCACCAGCCCAAAGACATTTGGATGGATGTAAATGTCAGCTTCTTGGCTTGGTGTTTACCAAATGGGTAACATAAATGTAAATCCAGGAGAGAGTTCGAATGGGCAGAATGGAACGCGGTGACTGCCATGCAGAGGCCCCAGGTGAGTCCTGACACCACACGGTTCCCTGAGCACTGATGGGGTGGTTGTGGTGGCGCCCATTTTTCATAACTATAATCCCCAATCAATCCATATGAATGTCTATGATTCATAATTCTCCAGGACCCGGGAGCACTTACCTTGCATGGGTAAGGCCCTAAGTTCAATTTCCAGGGCGGGCCAGGGAAGTGGGTCAAAGGGCTAGAGTGCACGGGCTCCTAGGCAGCACCCTGAACAATCCCCAAGCACCAGTGTGGTCCCTAAGACAGTGTGTGTGTGTGTGTGTGTGTGTGTGTGTGTTTAATTTTTTTATAACTGAATACAAGTCCAGGGACACTTATTTTCTCTAGACTAGGACAGAGGCAATCTCCTTGGGTCGTTGATGTCGGCAGGAAGAACTGTGCTGCCCCAGGCCATCCTGTCAGTGGGCGCTCAACTGAGAGGCTACAGATTTTGCCGTGGGGACCTCAGTTCTTGAGAGGACAATATCTTCATTCACTGCAGTAATGCGCACGCTTCTAAGTAAACCAATAAACAGGCAGGGCTGTCGAGGTGAGGTAAAAGAACAGTGGAATTCGGTTATGGGCACCAGGTATATTTTCTTGCAAAATTCAACAATAAAGGACTTTGTTAAAATGAAGCAAAATTCAACAAAAGAACAGTTTTGTGTATGAGTTAGCTTGTCCTACACTGAAAAATAGAGATCTACAGATATCCATTTGATTTTCTTTTTAATTTTTTTGAGGGTTGGGGCTGGGTCCATACCTGATGGCAATGCTAGGGGCTGGCAGCTTGGGGCTAACTCAGCAGTGTGGGGCGGTCCCACGGGGCCAGGAACTGAAGCAGGTTGGGTACATGCCACACAGCGCCTTAGCTCCTTCACTCTCTTCCCAGCCCTCCAGGAAAGCAGGTTTTTTACTTCTCAGGGGTGCTTCAGAATCAGTCCAGATGGAATGAGGCTCAGAAATTCTTTTCCTTCTCACCATCATCATCCATGCCCTACCTAATAAACCATCTGTAAAATTTATTAGGCTGTAAGGTACTGGCGCCTGCTCGAGCAAATCGAACAATAGGAAGACAAGTGATAAAAGTGAAGAATGAATTCAGAGGGCCAGAGCAACAGTCCAGCAGGGGAGGGCGTTTGCCTTGCATGGGGACAACTGAGTTCCATCCCCGGCATCCCATATGTCCCTGCCAGGAGTAATTCCTGAGTGCAGAGCCAGGAGGAACCCTTGAGCATCGCCGGGTGTGACCCAAAAAGGCAAAAAAAAAGGAAGAAAGAAAGAAAGGAAGGAAGGAAGGAAGGAGGGAGGGAGGGAGGGAGGGAGGGAGGGAGGGAGGGAGGGAGGGAGGGAAGGAAAGAAAGAAAGAAAGAAAGAAAGAAAGAAAGAAAGAAAGAAAGAAAGAAAAAGAAAGAGAAAGAAAGAAAGAAAGAAAGAAAGAAAGAAAGAAAGAAAGAAAGAAAGAAAGAAAGAAAGAAAGAAAGAAAGAAAGAAAGAAAGAAAGAAAGAAAGAAAGAAAGAAAGAAAGAAAGAAAGAAAAGAATGAATTCAGCCCTTAAGGTCTTATTTCATAAATATTTCCAGGGCCTAACACGAGCCAGGTCATAGGAGGTGCTGAGGAAAATAGAAGCACATCAAAAGTCCCCTCGACACCGATAACCTACAATAAACCAGGAAACCAGACAAGCCCCAGGGGTTGCAACAGTGGTGCTCTAGAGCTAACCACAAGGGCGTGTCCAGAGCCAGGGAAAGGCAGATGAAGGTGTCCCAACCTCAGCGCTCTGTGCGGGGAAGCTCTTCCTTTCAGAGAGCCACATACACTCGCCTCCTTGGTTCTGTTCCGACCTCACACTAGTCATGACAACTCGGACACTCTATTCAATGACTTCCTGGTGACAATTCCTTGCTAACCCCGCTGGCCCCTGCACTCTCCTTTCCCTGCTGCAGTCTCTCCCTGCTCCTCTCAGAGTAGATGTCCCAGGAGAGCTGGTGTATTTATTTTCTCCATGGCTCTGCACCTCATAATTACCTCATAATGGTTAAGTAATTATTACCACATAATTCATATGATGAATGATGGAGCAGTCAAACAGGATCTTAAAAGGAGGAACAATGGATTAATAGTGTGAGGGTGAGAGAAGGATGTGTTTGTTTGTGAAGTCTGAGAAGACCTGATGATAGGTCACCAGAGGGGACTATGGCATGAGTGTGACCAGACGGATTGTGGATTGTGGCGGCATGGGCAGAGACAGCCTGAAGCTCGCTCAGATGGGCACAGCCCAGAGTGAGGAAGGCTCTGGCTTGCTAAGGAAGGTCCATGTGGCAGCTGGGGAGTCACTACAATCTGTGAAGCAGAGAGATGGTCAGACCAGTCTGCATTTTTGATGAGACAGCCTGTGGGCAAGGAACTAAAGGGGAAAATTAGGATGCATTAAGCCTTTTATCATTTTTTCCTGTTTTATTTTTTTATTCCAGAGCCACACCTGGCTGTGCTCAGGGCCAACTCCTGGGTCTGCACTCAGGAATCACCCCTCATGGTGCTCAGGGGACAAGCTGGGGTGCCAGGGCTAGAACCAGGGTCAGCTGCACGCAGGCAAATGCCCTACCTATTGTACTATTGCTCCGCTCCTCCTGTTTTATTATTTTTTTAATCTTTTGAATGTTTTGCAAGGTCATGTGAGAGCTATTTATATGTAAGGGGTTTCTTAGAATGTTAGTTTGTTGGAACTTTCTATATGTCATCTGCAAATGAAAGAGCTTTATTGCTTTTCCCCCAGATGTTACGCTTTTTTTATCCCTTTTTTTTTTTTTTTGCTTCACTACAAAGGCTAATACTTCCAACACTATGGTTGGCTAAAAGTGAAACAGTCCTGTCTTGTTCTCTCCGGGAGAGAAACATTCAACTTCTCATTAGAAAATAAAAAGAAGTTTAAGTAGCTGTTAGAGGGCCCAAAACATAGCATGAGTTCAATCAGTCTGGGAAAGGTGCTTTCCATCACTGTGGACTCTAGTTCATTCCTTTGAACCTGTTAAGGGTAATGAAAATAATCACCACAATAAGAACCCCCTTAAATAGAATCCCACTCCACCTCTGAAAGAGATATAATCTAGACTTTCAGAAGCCAGACTGGATTGTTTGAATTGGGACTTATCACTTATCAGAAAATACATGCTTACCGTCAACATCTAAACAGGATATCCCTGGGTGACAGGAAAAAATGGAGGGTAGGAGAGAGCAGGAAGACGGACAAGGATTAAGGGAGGGGGAGAACATGGAAGGAAAGGCCCAACTTGTCATATGAAACTGGACGCGGTCCCGGCCCTACTTCTTGGCATGTGACCTTATGCCAGTGACTTTGATTGCCAGCTTGTAAAAGGGGTTAAAAATAACATCCCCAGGGCCAGAGCCATAGCACAGTGGGTAGGGCATTTGCCCTGCATGCGGCAGACCAAGGTCTGATCCTTGGCATCCCATATGGTCCCTCAAGCACTGCCAGGAGTAACCCCTGATCATTGCCAGGTGTGTGGCCATATATATATATATATATATATATATATATATATATATATATATATATGACCTCAGATGACCAATATGAAGAACGGCTTCCAAATGCCTTGTAAACTTTAGAGCACAACGTAAATTCAAGTATATTTCACATGTCCATGCTTCCACAACTTCACTGACTGTCTTGCTATCAATTTCATGGTCACTCACTGTCATGACCTTTCAGTACCAACCAGGTTGGTCCACCCAAGCAGCACACACAGGGACTGAAGCATTGGACCCACAGTTATTTCATACATGCCGAATGCTAGGAATTAGGGACAGAGGTAAATGGGAAAAATTCCCACCTGGGAATTTCTTTTTAGCAGAGAATTCAGGTCGTTGCTCTGCACCTTTTACTCTGGACTCCAATCCTGGGAGAGTAGGGCGTCTGGGAGTAGGGGTGTCATGCAGATTTTGAAGTTCCTAGCTTTGACGTTTGCAAGTCACTTTACCTCCGAGCCTTCTGTGGAGAGGGACTACTACCAGCAAAGGGGGGAGGGATTGCATACCCGGCTTTGCTCAGGGGGTTCACCTGTCGCTGCACTCGGAGACCATTGAGTCCTGCTCAGGGGTGTTGGGAATAGAAGCCTAGTGCAAGGCAGGCGCACTACATACCGTGCTCTCTGCCCGGCCCCTAACAGCTGTGTTTCAGTCTTCGGGAACAGTGCCAAGTCTACACTGCGTCCACACCAGGGCAGCAGGCGGCCTGGGAGGGCTCGCCAGGAGGGTGTTTCCCGTCCCGCTTACTCTGAACCTCCCTGAAACACACCACCAGTGGGTCACGCTTGGCTGGGGCTTAACACACATCGCAAGCGCCTGCGTGGACGTGGTAAGGAGCCACGTGTCAAGCTTGAGGGGTGCCGCCGCGCAAAGCTCGCGCCCACCGCGGAGGCAACCCAGAAAGCGCCAGGCGAGCCGGTAGCCACAGCTCCGGGGCGGACTCGCGGGCCGCGCTGCCCCTCGCCCCTAGGCGGCCAGCTCTAACGTTCAGACTTGACGGCAGAGGAAAGGCAAACCCCACGGGGCCAGGCAGGGCGGCTAGGCCAGCGAGGCGGACTCAGTGCCCCTGCAGGGCGGGAACCCAACGCGGCCTCCCGAGACGCTCACCTGGGCTGGACCCGGGCTCCATGGTCAGCACCGCTGACCTCCGGGAGAGGGACCGCGGCTGGGAAGCTGGGGCAGCCGAGGCCGACTGCGGACGTGCACACAAACCACGCAGAGAGCGGAAGAGCGGCCGCCCCCAGCGCCCGGGTGAGGAAACCAAGACGAGCGCACAGCGGAGCGTTGGAAACCGCTGCGAGCGCCGGTTGGGACCCGCAGTTAGAGCGGCCGAGCCAGCCCCGCCCCTCCAGGCGGGCCGCAGCCGAGGCCCCGCCCCCAGAACGCCCCGCCTCCCGCGGACGGCAGCCGAGCCCCGCCTTCGGGACAACGCGCCTCGCCCCACAGCAAACGAGGCTCCGCCCCGACGGGTCGCAACCAAGGCCACTGGCTGCAGTCGCGGCCCCGCCCCCAAGATACCCCGCCTCTCCCAGCGCGCAAACGAGGCCCCGCCCCCAGAATGCTCTGGTTGGCGGGCTGCAACCAAGGCCCCGCCCCCACCAGCAGTCTATAGTGCAGATTCCTGAGTCTGCCTCTTAACTTTTAAAAATGTTTTATTATACCACCATGAGGTATATAATTACAAAGATATTCATAATTGGGTCTCCGTCATACAGTGTTCCAGCACCCATCCCTCCACCAGTGTCCCATTCCCACCACCAATGTCCCCACTTTCCCTCCCACCCCCCCCCCCAGCCTGCCCCCATAGCAGGCACCTTTTCTCTCTCTCAGTATTTCTCTTCTCTTACACATTGTGGCTTGCCCTACAGATATTTACAGTTTATGATGTAAGTCCCCCGCACCATTTTGAAAATGACAACCATTTTCATCATAGACTCCTCAGTTTATGAGAGCTCCACCCAAGAGAAAAGCCAATCTCAAGCCCGCCTCATCAGAGCCCCACCCTATAGAGAAGCCCATGTCAAGCCCAGATAAACTTATCCAGAGACACAGATACTGGGGCTATGCTGCTATCGGCTCTCCCCATGCGCCCGGCTGCTTCATCAATAAATGAACTGCGAGCCTACCTACTACTGGGAGTATCCCACCTGGATGGCAGAGCCTGGCAAGCTACCCGTCAGATTCAAAGTGTCAAGAACAGTAACAATGATGGACCTCATTCCCATGACCTGAACAAATGGTTTGAGGCTCTTTGCTTTCCTGTAGCAAGCAGATGCCCTAGGGCTACACTAGCATGCAACAGGGATGAATGGAGACGTTACTGGTACCTGCTGGAGCAAATCGATGAACGGAAGACACGCGTGACACACGTGATACATGATATTCCATGGTGAGTTCTAGTCTGCACACTACAATTCCCCATTCCCATCAGCCTCCCCAGTTTGTTTCAACTACAGTGATCATTACAGTGTATATATGTGCAAGATCCTGGGAAGGACCTGCTCCTAACCTTCATTATCTAAGTCTGTTGCTCAGCTACAGAGTGGCCTCACACTGGCACAGCTGTGGTCTGGGTCTGTCTCTTGTTCGGCTTTGCTGGTTGTGATCGCTGTGGGCGGGAAGACACGCCCGCTGGGACATGGAGGTGGAGATGGGGGAGGTGCCCAATCCCCGCTTCAAGTCCGCAGGTCTTAGCTGACCCTAAGAGCTATGTTGGGCTCGGCCAGGGGCAGAGCCATTTGCTGCCCTCCGTGGGCTGCTCCACGTGGTCTGCCTCTTTCTCTCCAATCAGTCCCAAATTCCGCACAGGCAGCGGGCTGTCGGGCTCCCAACAGCAGCAGAGCTGGCTGGCTTCAGGGCATATCTTCCCAGTTCTCCTTAGTCTGCACATTCTTTTCCATTGTCCTCAGGCTACTGACAGGTACCACGCCTAAAACTTCCCTAGGGAGGCTGTGGGCCAAGAGAAGGTTCCAGGCTTCTGAGAACATGTACGTCACATCTATGTGCATGGGCACACTGAGAAAAGTATTTAAGGCAATAAATAAAGTGAAAACTCTTCTAAGCTATTATAACCAATGTCTGTTTCTTTAGAAGAAAATGTTTTGCTCTTTGGGCCACGCATGGCAGCATTCATGGCTTCCTCCTGGCTCTGTACTCAGGAATTACTCCTGGCGGTGCTCGGGACTGAGGATGGAGCTTGGTAAATAATGAGAAAATGCCATGGACCAAAAGTGTGAGGGGGAGAAGGCTGGAAGACAGAAAGTAAGACCTGGGAAGATGCTAACCCACTTCAGAAAATCTGAACTCTAGGAACTGGGTTTAGAGTAAAGAAAAGCCTTAAGATAGATGTAGTCTAAGAAAGCTTTAAGTGGGGGTAGAGGCCTATTCAGAGCACTCACATTATGATTTAATGGCACTTTTGTATGGGGACATTTCTGGCAAGACTTTTTATAATCTCAAAAGAATACATCATCGAATACTTCTGTGATGGGTCCATTCGTAACAGTCCCAGAGAAGGAACAGAATTTGGGGGGGTATTGGGGGATGGTTTGGGGGTCACACCCTGTGGTGCTGACTTACTCCTGTCTCTGTGCTCAGGAACCACTCCTGGAGGTACGTGGGGACTATATGGTGTGCCGGATCAAAGCCAGGTGGGTTACATGCAAGGCAAGCACCCTACCCACTGTACTATCACTCCAGCCCCAACAAGGAATGGGATTTGTTCAATATCACAAATTAAGATAAAGCCAGAAACCTAGGCTTCTTGTTGCTCACTTGAAGACCTGGTTTTTCTCCCTCTCCCTGAAACAACTCCTCCCTTGGAATGGAAAACTTGGTAAACAGACTTACTTTATTTTTTTATTTTTATTTATTTTTTTTGCTTTTTGGGTCACACCCGAGACGCTCAGGGGTTACTCCTGGCTTTGCACTCAGGAATTACTCCTGGCAGTGCTCGGGGACCATATGGGATGCCGGGGATCGAACCCGGCCGGCACAGGCCGGCCGTGTGCAAGGCAAAGGCCCTACCCACTGGGCTATCGCTCCGGCCCCAACAGACTTACTTTAATAGGTAAAGAATTAAATAATAAACATTTATACTACAGAATATCCTAAAGCTATTAAAAGGAGTATGGGGTTGGGAAGTACAGGGCTTTAGGTGTTGGCCTTGCATTCAGCCCCTGCCCCACAGAGCACCGGTGTCGGGAGCTCCGCCGGGTCCCCGAAAGTGCCGGGAAGCGAAGTTCCCTTCTACCTCCGAGCCGGGAAGAAAGGATGAAAACTCAGGAACCGATGCAGTTTTTAAAAGGCTTTACTTATCACAGGTTCAGGCATACAAATCAGCAAAAGGAAAAACCCTATAGCTTCATGCGCGGGCACACGCACGACAGAGAGAGAGAGAGAGAGAGAGAGAGAGAGAGAGAGAGAGAGAGAGAGAGAGAGAGAGAGAGCCGGGAAGAAAGGATGAAAACTCAGGAATCCGGATGCAGTTTTTAAAAGGCTTTACTTATCACAGGTTCAGGCATACAAATCAGCAAAAGGAAAAACCCTATGCGCTGCACACGCACGACAGAGAGAGAGAGAGAGAGAGAGAGAGAGAGAGAGAGAGAGAGAGAGAGAGAGAGAGAGAGAGGGAAGCAGGCTAGTATTATACCCCCTGCAACTCGGACGGACCCCCTCCCACTGTTATGGAAAGCAGGGAGGGTCAAATGCCCTTAGGTAATCCCCTCCCTGCACCTCCACCTAGGCCCTTTTATATGCTAATGTTTTGAGCCAAGATCTGCCTGGAAATGCCTTTATAGGGTAGAGAAGGGGGTTTCTGAGATGGCATGTCTCTATACCAAAGACTAATACTAATGCCAGTTAAATATTTCTCCAAGCCTTCACAAGTCTCTACTACTTCATTGTAGTTTTGTATTTTAGTTGCCTTTGAGTATATCAGGAGCCAAGCTTGTTTTGCTTGGAAGCAAACAGCATTTCTCTCTGGTCTAATTACTTAGGGATCCTACGTGGCCAGGCAAATATGCTGGTAAGATCTAGTTAGTCCCACGATGATTGTGGTAGCATGGGAGAATATTTATACCAGCCAGTACAGAATATATGGTCAGATAAGACTGCCACATTCAGACTATCCCCCTATCTATGAAGTGATCTGCAGGAGGCAATCCAGGGCAGATGCAGAGGCCTAGGCTTTTAGGTGTCCTGCAACACACCGGCAGGAGTGGTCCCTGAGCACAGCTGAGTGTGGCCCCTCCAAAAAAGGGTGTGGAAAGGGCTGACATGCAATACTGGGTTTTCCACTTTATTATTGAATCACCTTGAGATAGTTACAAAAGTCATAAAGTTATTCATGATTGGGTTCCAGTAATACAACATTCCAATACCCTGCAGTGTACATGTCCCACCACCAATGTACTGTTTCTAAACTACTATTTCAATCTGATTTTGCAAGTGGGTGAGGGAAGCCCAGAGTATAGGGATCAGAACCTATGGCTTGCATGCAGGGGTCCCTAGTTTGACCCCAGCACAAAGCGCCCCAAACACTGCCTAGGCATGGTGCTGGAGTTCCCTGTACCCCAAGGAAATCACAGGAAACTGCTGGTCCAGCTGGCTGAAGACTAGAATTGCAGGTAGTGGCCACTGGGCTCCCTAATCATTGCCTGGGAATGTGTATGTGGAGATTTAAGTTCATATACATACTGAAAAAGGCAGACCTGGTATGAAACTATCTCAGTCATTGCAGTTTTCTAGCCTATAGGTCAGTATTGGTCCCCGTGACTAATAACTCCACTATAAAAATATGATTACCCCACAGGGTCAGAGCAATAGTACAATGGGTCAGAGCAATAGTACAATATTTGCCCTGCATGTGGCTGACCCAGGTTTGATCTCCAGCATCCCAGACGGTCCCCCCAGCACTGCCAGGAATGATCCTGAGTACAGAGCGAGTAAACCTTAAGCACCACTGGGGTGTCCCCAAACAGTACCACAAATGATAATTTATCTGTTTATATACTTTCCAAAGCTCTGTCTGGTTTACAGAATAGGATTATTACCTGAAGAAAGGGAGTGAGGTGGGCAATGGACCAGACAGCTGGGAAACTACTCAAGTATTACCAGAACAGACCACGAGGCTTTAACTTTCCCCACCATCTGTCCACAACTTACAACTCTCGCTGTGTGACACTACGTGGGGAACAGCCTCAAGTCAGAAAATGCAGTAAGCATCATTTCCTGTAAGCTGATTATAGTTTGGTGCTAGACACAGCTGTAGTTGTGCCTAGATAAGGCTACAGGAATAATGTTCCTTAGTCATAGGAGCCTGGTGCTCGTGGACACAGAGGGAAAACTGTTCACAACTCAGGAGGCAGACTACCCCAGTTTAAAGCCAAGTTCTAGCACTGTTAAGTGATACTTTGGGGGGTAGATTGGGAGAGGGGGTGAGGAGCACATCCAGTGGTGGTCAGGCTTATTCCTGGCTCTGTGTTCAGGGATAGGGGAACTAGACGGGGTGCTGGAGATCAAAGCCAGGGCGGCCACACGCACGGCAAGAGCTGTCTGCAGCGCCTCTCAGGCCTGCTGAGTGACGATCATTCAACTTTTGTGCCACATTTCATTTCTGTAAAGTGAGAACAGCTCGGGATTGCCGTAAACACTGAGTTAATTCATGTAAAGAACCCAGAATACTACCTGGCACAAATTGTTCCGTATTACAATTGATTCTTAGCAACAGTTTCTTAGGGGCCTCTGAACCATAGGAGAACAAAAACAAAAGGACCCACTGATATTAAGACTTAAAATTCACTGTTCCATTCTTCCATCGAGACCATGACTCCATTTTTTCACATCTTCTTTTCTTTTATTGAAAAAAAAGTTTAGAAAATGGCAGTTAATAAAGGGCACAAACAAATCAATGGGTATAATACTAGTGGAGAACATAAAACAAAACTGAAAATTTAATTGGATTCTTTAATTGGTGAAGAACACAAATGTAACAGGCAGAGGGCTGTTTTAAACAAACTGAAAGCTATGTTCCCCACCCAGTTCTCCCCAAGTCAGATATACACACCCACAAAAATAGTGTGTGTGAAGGAAAACTGTCATACATGGGAAGATGTATCCAGAATTAAGGGAAACAGCTGTCGAAACAGAATTAACACCATGAAGCCAGCAAGAGGCTGATTTTCAAAGTCAAGTCTTCACGCTGGCACAAAGGTATTAAGCCCAGCGGCATAGGAGGAACTCTATACGGTTTTTAGCAAAAAATGCTTTTCTAGGAAAGCAAACTAAAATAATGTGATTAACACACCAAGGAGGCTAGATCTAGATAGCATAGCTACATTTCTCAAGTCTGAGCTAGAAAATCCTAAATCCTACTAATCCAGAATGGTCTAAAAACTCAGGGCAAACAGGGACCTTTTTTTTGTCTTACTCCTACTTGAGCCATTTTCTATTCTGTTTCTTTCTCTCACCCTGTAATTCAGCTTTATCCAGAAAGCAGCTATTTTACTTTCCTTTCTGTGGCGAGGCTGTCATGCAGCCTGGAGATTTCGGGCTCATATGCGCCCATGACCAGCGTCCCACTATGGTCGAAAAACTTAGCAATGGACTTGGTGAACTCAGCTTCTCGCTGCTGCTTGGTTCGCCCACTGATGAAGGTCAGCTTCAGAGTGTACTTGTCATCAAACCTATGCGAAGACAATAAACCACAATCAAACAGAGACCCAGCCGGTAGTAGAGCACCAGACGCTCTCAAAGAAGCGGGTCCATTTGGCTACTGAAGTTGTAGGGACTCGCAGCCCACTCTGAAAAAAAACAAGCATAAGCCGGCCCTCCTCCCAAGGAAAGATTTAACCCAAAGGGGTCTGCCACACTGTCCCTGACCTGAATGAACCTAGTCTACCTTGGCGTGAATGCTGTGCCCGACGGACCGTGGTCTCCACCTATGGACCTCACACTTGCTGTGCTGAATATTCAGAGTTAACACATCTCTCCCATCTCACCTGCCTCACTCCTATCTGCTAATACTATATTTGGACAGAAACTACCCTGGGAAAGCCTCCCCGAAGCACTCCCAAATGGATCATGCTGTTTCTTTGTCCTTCAAAGCACCGTGATGCAGCATTTTCGCCAGCAGTGAGCGCTGACAAAGTTCAGGTCATTGGCCAGCAGCGAGAGCTGACAATGCTCCAGTGATTCTCCAGCACGGAGCACTGACAGTCTACGGAGAAGCCTTTCCTACTGCCAAATCCTCGTAACATCATCTACTGAATCTTTGGGGAGGGGAGGGTTGGACCACGCCAGTGGTCAGGGGTAAACAATGGCCCTGCCAGGGAGGCCGGATGCAGCCTGGGCAGTAGCTGAAGGCCAGTGCTTTACCTCCTATACTAGCTCTCTGGCCCCTCACTAGCAAACTCTTGGGTGCAAACATTTTGTCTTCGTGTGTTCTCTTTTTGTTTAGGCTAATACTTGTTGGGTAATCAAGTTTTTAGTACTGAATGGAAAAGGTCTTTGTCTTCCCAGATGTTCTGAAGAACACCCATACCTTTTGAGACTAGAAGATAGCTGCCAAATATCGTCGGGTCCATCCCTGTCGGATCTTTCCTGTGGGCCACAAGGAAGATGCTCTTCTCTTTATATGAGGTATAAATGGTCAGGATTCCCATCATCACGAAATAGGTTCAAAGAGAGTTAAGGAGAACACAGATAATAACACAAACTGACAAGCAAGGGTAACAAACTTTCCCCACCACAGCCTACAGAGAGTTCTGTTGCCTGGTAAAGCAGTGCTACGTAGCTACCTCATTTTCATCCTCTAATTTATGTATCAAGAGAAGCAAACTCTCTGGACAGTTCTCCAAAGAGCATCTCAAAGAAGTATAGAGGAAAAGCCATCAGCTTGTCTTTCTCGTTCAAGGAAAATAAACAAGACCTTGTCTGACCTATTTTGTCAAGATCTGCATCGGATCCTCCTTTGACCATCTCAACCAACTTTAAGGGTCAAGATTAGGTGAAGAAGAGGCTTCATGTGAGTTTACCACGTATTTCCTGCACGCACACTGGCTTATTTGGCTTTTGACAAAAGCTAACACATCTACTAACACACAGTCTCTGCTGCTACATAAACGTGCTTAGGAGCTTTGTGTACATGTCCTTGAAGCTTTATGAAAAGAAGGGGGAGGAAAATAGGGTGCAGAAGGTATGATCTCTGGAGTAAGGTAGACCAAGATCTGAATTCTGGTTTTTTTTTTTTTTCTTTTTTGGGTCACACCCGGCGATGCTCAGGAGTTACTTCTGGCTCTGCACTCAGGAATTACTCCTGGCAGTACTCAGGGGACAACATGGGATGCCGGAATCGAACCTGGGCCGGCATGGGTCGGCTGCGCACAAGGCAAAACTGCAATACTTTCTGTGATTATTGACCCAAATAATAGAGCTAAAAGCTGGGTTTCATTTGGTGAAACCAGTTCAGATCAGCACGTTATTAAACAGCCTGCTACCTGTCCTAGAGAAAACCTCCAAAAGTGGAGCCCCCTAGAAATATTTCAGGTAGCAACAACATTATTAACAGAAGTGATCTGGGGCCGGAGCGATAGCACAGCAGGTAGGGCATTTGCCTTGCATGCAGCTGACCCAGGTTCAATCCCCGGCATCCTGTATGGTCTCCGAGCACTGCCAGGAGTAATTCCTGAGTGCAGAGCCAGAAGTAATCCCTGAGCACTGCCGGGTGTAACCCCCAAAAAAATTTAAAAAAAGAAAAAAATTAAATTAAAAAAAAATAAAAGTGAACTGTCTACCAAAATAATTTTTAATAAAATAACTAATATACTATAGGCACACGTTAGTCCCTCAAAGCAGTACGCTGCCTTAACAGGCTATCAGGCCCTTGCAGCCTAAACTGAAAAGATATTCAGTCTGAAGGAGCAGTGGAGGGGGCCTGGGGACTGCCAGGAAACAGGTTGAATGAACACGCACAACTCTGACAATAGTCTTCCCATTGTTCGATTGGCTCAAGCAGGCGCCAGTAACGACTCCATTGGTTGGGAATGAGGCCTATTATTGTTACTCTTTTGACATATCAAATACACCACGGGTAGCTTGCCAGGCTCTGCTGTGGCTCTGAGTTCATCCCAGGGGGCCCAGTCTTTTTCTGTGTCAGACCATCAACCATCCAGGGGCCTACAGGGCAGAGCCCTGGGGGGTGTAGACAAGCCTGTAGACAAGAATAATACCATGAATTTTGTTTTTATTTCATTTTCTGAGAAATCACTGAATAAACAGCAAATATGATTCCATACTATTAAGAAGAAGGAAAAAAGAAACATTACAGGTCGCCTAGATACCAAACAGGTTATAGAATCCTTTTTTTTTTTTTTTTTTTGCTTTTTTGGGTCCCACCAGTGATGCTCAGGAATTCTCCTGGCTCTGCACTCAGGAATTACTCCCTGGCAGTGCTTGGGGATCATTCGAGATGCTGGGGATTGAACCTGGGTTGGCCGCAAGGCACACGTCCTACCCACTGTACTATCACTCCAGCCCCCTAGAATCTTTCATTTTGTGTAATCTCTTTAATGTAATTCTGAGCACACATAATTAATATTGATAAAAGTTTCAGAAAAATGAAGTTACTATTAGTACAAGATCAGCAAACATCCTAGATTTCAAACCCAGGCTTCTCAACTCTACTGTTACACAAGCCGTACCATTACCTCTTGTTCAGCCCTTTCAACTTCAAGGAAATCTGAAGATCTGTTTTTTTTTCTAATATCCTGGATTGAGCACTGAGAAGCAGTCACCTAATGGGAAAAGTTCTGGGCGAGAAGTAAGAGCCGATCTATTATTGTATGTTCTGCTATTAGGTGCTTAAACTTGGATTATCACAGCCTCTATATTAACATCTAAACACAAAATTTAAGTAAGCCTAAGAAATCCATAAATTCACAGATGCCCATAGCTTATAATGTTAAAGTCTATCATTAGCAGACTCCAAGATCAGGCTGGTTGGGATTTTTTTTTTTTTTGGTAGGGAATTATAGACCTCATTCCCATGACTTGATGGAATGGTTTGAGGCTCTTCATGCTCCTGAGCGGGCAGATGCCCTTGGGCTATCTCGCATGTGACAGGACATATTGAGATGTTACTGGTGCCCACTCCAGTAATCGGTGATCTACGGAAGTCAAGTGATCAAGGGAACACAGAAAATTAGCAACAGCCACGGAAACAAGCCTGAGGACAATAAAGGATATGAAATGACGCAGAGAGCCAAAACAGGCTTAGACTCTGGGAAGGGGTGCATGTAATCCCAAATCAAAGCCACTACGGCGAAGAAACAGGAGATGGTACAGATGGTGAGGCGGCCGTCAATCAGACCGAAATTCTCCACATACTTGTACTTTTCCAGAAGTACCTGAGGAGAAGAAAAGGAGTCAGCCCAGCAAGAATGCTTTCCTCTGACGATCTGCTTTTATTCTTAATTCTATCATAAAAGTAAAGAATTTTAAAAAGTTTGCTCCTATCAAAATTTTACCACATAACAAAAAATGTACTCACACTAGTTACAAGGAACTCAGGGAAAAGATGAAAGCAAATTTTCACAAATTCCTCAAAGGAGCTTAGTTTTGTTTGCCTTTTAAAAACTGAGAGACAGGGAGTCGGAGCAACAGTATGGCAGATAGGACATCTGCCTTGCACAAGGCGGAACGGGTTAGATTCCCAGCATCCAATACAGTCCCCGAACCAGGAGTAATTCCCTGAACGCAGAGCCAGGAATAACAACCTCTGAGCATTGCCAGGTGGGACCACAAAACCAAAAAACAAATAAATGAAACTGAGAAACAATAAATTATGAATGAATGTCCTGTATTACCTCAGTCTTCTCAACTCTTGGCAAATTAAACTGAAAATCATATATACCAGCTTTCAGTAATTTGAACATTAGAGAATTCAAGGAAGAACGCTGCAGAGCTAACATTCATTACTTTTACTCATTCATCACTGTTTTTTATTTTGGGACCCATCTGGTGGTGAGGCGACCTGGTATGAAAGTCCCCTGTGTGTAATGCATGCGCCAGCCTGTTGAACTATCTGCTCAGGACTAAGATTTATGTATTTTTAGCACACTGTGCGGATTTGGAAACTGCCATCTGGCTCAGTTGCTAACACTAAAACTAAGGTCATTCCAAGTCCTAGAAGAAAAAAGACCCTGTAGCAGATCGGGCATCAGCTGTATAGAATCTAACAGATCCCCCCGAGTTAACTCAACAAAAGTACCTTTTTGGCAGAATCATCCAATGAATTTTTCACAGCTGATCCATCCCATTTGTCGATTTTCACGGGCTTGTCATCTATCTTCCACTGTCAAACAAACAGAAGAGTGTGAACCAAGGACCATGGCTCCTTGCTCAAAGGAAACGAACGCCTTTCTTAAGCGCATCCTCAAGTTATCACAACACTGATTCTGTGGCTTTCGACGCTGCACAGCTGAAAGCCACTTAGAAGTGAAGTGGAAGGAAACTAGGTCATAGCACCAATGTGCCGTGGTTGGGGGGAGTCACAAACCTAACAAGACGAAACATACATGAACAAAGTGTGACCTTGCAAGCCCCAGCCCCAAACGGAGAGGCCATGCACCTGTTCCTTCTCTCATTCTGTGACCACAGGCGCAGGAAGTGCATCTATAAACGGTCAAATATTAATGACCACAAAGGGATCTTCCGGAACAAAGAGATAGTACAGTGGGTAGGGCAACAGCTTTGTACACAGTCAAGCCGGGTTCGACCCCCCCAGCACCCCCTATGGTCACCTGAGCCCACAGGCGTGATTTCTGAGTGCAGGGTCAGGAGAAACTCCTAAATACTGTTGGGTGCCGCACAAAAAACTAAACAAACAAACACCAAGGGAAAAACTCACAAAAACAAATTAAAAAATGAGAAGGGAGTCTCCTTTAACACATCTTTGTTAACTAAAAACTTCCACCCACAACTTCTCACCCCAAATCCAATGCTGCTTTTGGAAACAGCAGTTTAAATTAGAAGTCCCCACCTCCACCAAAAAAAAAACCTGCTGGTAACAGGTGTGTAACACTGAGTTCAGTCTCTCAGTCTATGAATCAAACAGGACAATTAAAGGGTTATTCTATTATACCACCGTGAGATATACAATTACAAAGATGTTCAACATTGGGTGTTACTTATAGCAGGCCTCTCTCTCTCTCTCTCTCTCTCTCTCTCTCTCTCTCTCTCTCTCTCTCTCTCTCTCTCTCTCTCTCTCTCCCGTTGAGAAAGAGCTTAGTTGGCAACAAACTGGAAGCTCTGGAAGATAGTGGACTCACTTCAGGGCCGAATCTGAGGGTGCTCAGGGAATCCCGCAGTGCTAGGGAACAAATAAGGCCTTTCCACAGGCAAAGCATGTGCCCTCTGAGCCAGCTCTCTGGCCCTGGGACACCAAAGTTTAAAACTGTAAATTGAACCGAAGAAAAAGGGATTTCTAGCTAAACAGCTCGTCTTAGACTGAAATTGCCTCTTCAAAAGATGCACCAGAAAAAAGTGATTGAGATAAATTCATTACAAAACCAGGAGTCATTCAGAAACTCAGCTACACCTGCACGGCCTTAGAGAATCGTGCACTGACAGTTCTGAGGACAGTTTCACGGCTATTTTCAGGGATGAGACACAGAAGCTCTTCCTGCGTGCGCTGAACAAGCCTCGGCTCCTCCGCAGCCTGACAGAGAGACTCCGATCCTCAGCAAGTGGAGTAGACACCATTCCGTGAACGACACAAACCACACTCACATGGGGTTCTGAGAAGATCCATCACTCTTTGTCTGCACGATAACTCTAGCCTATTTTCTCATTTATTTTCCTTCATCCTCAAACACTGCTCTTCAAACAAAATGGATGCTACCGTGTTCTCTACTGCTCTTCAGAGTAGCTTAGAAATTACAGCCCCACACATACCCCTTACTTTCTCATCAGCACTTAGAGTTAAGTTCTTTTTTATTTGGGGCGGGGGATACTAAACGACAAGACAAAGGACGGTTTCCTTCCTGCGGTATCTTGCAGGATATTACACAGAAATGATCTATGCAGACGAGGCCTTCCCTGGTGGGAGAGTGCCACCCTCGGGAAGCCTGCTTAAAGTAACGGCCTTCAGTGGGCATCTGGGAGGCAGCTGGCAACAGCCCTCACTGCTGAAGACTTCACTGTGCTAAAAAATGGTTCCCTGTGTTCCAATTGTCTGTCAACAACGTGGCTAATGTAAACAGGGTTTCCTTCAGGAGCCTGGATTTAGGGAGCAAAGATGCTAAGAGCACCTACCAGGCCCTTAAAAAAAACAAGTGGGGCAGGCTAGGGGAGGGGGAGGGAATCGGGGACGTTGGTGGTGGGCAATGGGCACTGGTGGAGGGATGGGTGCTGGAACACTGTATGGCCGAAACCCAAACATGAACATTTTTGTAATTGTTAAAAAACATTAAAGAAATGATAAGATTTAAAGTGGGCAGTGTGCCTACTGCTTGCGTCAGAATGTCGGCTCCAGCAAAACTCTTTAGGGTCAGCTCCTAAGAAAATGCCACTTCCTTCGTGACAGCCATTTCCTCCTGCCTACATCTCTGAACTCACTTCAAGGAATGTACTATTGGGACTATACTTCACACCACTTTGGGTCAGAGAAGGGCTTATTCTATTTTTTTTTTTTTTTTTGCTTTTTTGGGTCACACCCGGCGACACTCAGGGGTCAATCCTGGCTCTGCACTCAGGAATTACTCCTGGCGGTGCTCGGGGACCATATGGGATGCCGGGATCGAACCCAGGCCGGCACAGGCCGGCCGCGTGCAGGGCAAAAAGAGAAGGGCTTATTCTAAAAGCTGTCCCATTTCGTAGCCAGGGTGGACTCTTCCTGGTACCACCCAGTCCCTTGTAGAAGACATCCATAGGGTAAGAGGAATTAGACTGATCTAAGAGCAACTGAGGCATTAGTTAGAAAGTGACAGGACGTCCAGGAGCAACTAAGTCAGAGTAAAGTAACCGTAAATACACTGCCCCCCATTCTTCTGGTTTATACAAGAACAAATTCCAGCACACATACATACAAAAAGCCTGTAGGAAGGAGGAAAACGACCCCTCACTAGCAAAGCAGAATCCCAGGGCTAGCAAGTTTGCAAGTAATCCAACATCAGCCCTTGGTAAATGGGGGGCCAAGGCTCAATCTTCTCCTCATCACTCAGCAACAGCGCCTGTGTGAGGCACCGCACACTTCCTGTGTGCGGTGTCCCTCCTCCCTACACTCACACTACGTGGGGCACAGACTCATACAATCTCGCTTGATTTTCCCTAAAAGCCCTGTATTCCCCATGAAGGGAAGCTTAATGAGGTTACCTGACCGGCCAGTTGCCATACAATTTCAAAGCAGCACCTACTTAAAAAAAAATTGGGGGAGGGGGAGGCAGAGCTACAGCCTGCCTGTATACTATATATATATATATAGTATTTTAATGGTGCCCGAATCCTGGTTCTTCCGGTAACAGCAGGGGGGCTACGGGTATTCAATAAGCACAGCCTTCCTTCCCGGCATGCCCAACCAGGCCTAAATTTACCGGTGAGGCGCTAAGCAAAGAGAAAAGCAAAAAGCCTGTCCTGGCTGTAGCACCTCAACAACCAAGCAAAAGTCCCGCACGCCTGGGGCTAGCGTGAGCCCGGTGGGAGGAAGGCAGGCGTGGTGCCGATCCCGGGTTCCAGTCCCCTCACACATTCCCGAGCAACCCCATCGCGTTCCAACTCTCAGACGGGGTCCGTGGAGCCACGCAAAGCCAACGACACCCGGAAAGGAGGCCAGGAGCCTGGCTCGTAGCCGTCCATGCGACAGGCATCCTCTGGAAGCGCCTAACGGGCACGGCCTGCGGGCCTCGAGCCGCTCCCCAGGGCAGAGCGAAACACCCGGCTAAGTCCCCATCACGCACACCCGCTCTCGTGCGTGTCTCAGCGGACTCGCCCCCAACCCCAGCCACAGCACTGATGAGAAAGTTAATTGTTTCCAGTAAGAGTGGAACCCTGGAACACACTAAGGCTTCAACGACCCTTCTCACGCCGCGCGCAGCGGCACCGCAGGACCCGGGGGCTGCACAGCCATGTGCGCAGGACCTGGCCGAGACCCCGCTCTGCGCCAGTGTGGCGGCCAGCGGCCACGCAAGGGGCGAGCACACGCCCTGGCTGCAGGGGCAGCAACGGTTTACCGAGACGGGGGACGGGGCAAGCAGGAGCGGGGGCGGCGGGAAAGGTTGGGCTGCGCGGCCGATGCCGCAATGCCGGCGCTGCGGGGACTGGGAGCAAGGGCCCGGGCACAGGACGAGGAGGGGCCACCGCCGCTGTGGCCGGTGCAGGGGACGCTGCGGCTGCCGGCGCGGCCCTCGTCGCCCACCGCGGGAAAGCGGAGTCAGAGGTGGGCCCGCGCGGGGAAGCGGCGTTAAAGGGGGCCCGAGCAACCACCGCCAACACCTCTTGCGAGCCGAGGAGCGGCCGCGCCGAAGCACGTGCTGGACGCGGTTCAGCTGGACGCCCGAAGCCAGACAGACCCGCAGCAGCAGCAGGAGGAAGGGGGGCGGGGATGGCCGGTGCACTCGCCGTCTCGTCCGTTTTTCTGGGACCCCCGGCCCAGCCCCCGACCCCGGCCCACGCCGACCCCTTTACCTTATCCAACAAGCCACCTCGGCTACTGCCGGTCCCGCCGCTGGAGCCACCGCCAGCACCGCCGCCGCCAGACCTCCCTCCTTGCCCAGCCGCCGCCGCCATCTTGTCTGCCCTCGGCGGCTCCCAGCGCTCCGACTTGTCGGAAGGCGATTGGCTGGAGCGGGCGGCGCGGCGCCGCGCCGCGGAGCCAGTCGGGACCCGTAGTGGGCGGGCCGACGCCAGGGTCAGCGGAAGTGGCCGCGGAGCTTGCCGGGATTTGTAGTACAGAGCAGCCGGTTGCCGAGAGACTGGCCGCCACCGCTTCGCGGTTACTAAGGGGTGGAGAAGACTGTGGCAGGCGCCACCGTGGAGCGGCTTAGAGAAAGCCGGGAGGATCGCAGGCGCGCGTCCCGCCTGGCCGGGACGTCGCCTCTGCGGGCGCCTCGGAGGCGGCGGAAGCGACGCCGGAGACAGGTGCCACCGGACACGGGTTAGGGTGTGCCCAGCTCCAGAGCGCGTCTCGGGCGGCGGGAGCTCGTCCTCCCGCCTCTGCTGGACCGGGCACAGCACTTGCGGGTGTGTTGTTCTCTCTGGGAGTGTCCATTCGTGCTCATGTGTGGGACCATCGAGCGCCCGCTCGCTGCTGGGCAGCGTCCAGCTTGCATGTCCAGGCGTCCCCTCCCGTGGGCACCAGTGTCTTGCCCGAGGACAGGACGGCGCCTCCCGGAGCCGCGTACCGAGATCGATTGTCCCGGCCCGTTGCCTCTCGGCTTTCAGAATGTAATCACATTCTAGATCGTACTAACGCCTTCTCCGCCCAGCATTGCCACTGAGCAGCGACACGGCCCTGGACACCGCCGGCCTGGAGGAGAGGCCCCCCCCCATGCGGCCATGGCACTCCGCAGCCGTGACCCAGCCGGTGACCAGCAGTGTAGGGCTGTGTACGGCATAGCGGTGTTACACACAGCAGTGTAGGGCTGTGTCACGGCATAAGCGGTGTTACACACAGCAGTGTAGAGCTGTGTTACGGCATAGCTGTGTTACACACAGCAGTGTAGGGCTGTGTACGGCAGAGCGGTGCACACACAGCAGTGTAGGGCTGTGTCACGGCAGAGCGGTGTTACACACAGCAGTGTAGGGCTGTGTCACGGCAGAGCGGTGTACACACAGCAGTGTAGGGCTGTGTCACGGCAGAGCAGTGTTACACACAGGAGTGTAGAGCTGTGTCACGGCAGAGCGGTGTTACACACAGCAGTGTAGAGCTGTGTCACGGCATAGCGGTGTACACACAGCAGTGTAGGGCTGTGTACGGCATAGCGGTGTACACACAGCAGTGTAGGGCTGTGTACGGCATAGCGGTGTACACACAGCAGTGTAGGGCTGTGTCGGCATAGCTGTGTTACACACAGCAGTGTAGGGCTGTGTCACGGCATAAGCGGTGTTACACACAGCAGTGTAGGGCTGTGTACGGCATAGCGGTGTTACACACAGCAGTGTAGAGCTGTGTTACAGCATAGCAGTGTTACACACAGCAGTGTAGGGCTGTGCACGGCATAGCGGTGTTACACACAGCAGTGTAGGGCTGTGTCACGGCATAGCGGTGTACACACAGCAGTGTAGGGCTGTGTCACAGCATAGCGGTGTTACACACAGCAGTGTAGAGCTGTGTTACGGCATAGCAGTGTTACACACAGCAGTGTAGAGCTGTGTTACGGCATAGCTGTGTTACACACAGCAGTGTAGAGCTGTGTTACAGCATAGCTGTGTTACACACAGCAGTGTAGAGCTGTGTCATGGCATAGCGGTGTTACACACAGCAGTGTAGGGCTGTGTCACGGCATAGCTGTGTTACACACAGCAGTGTAGAGCTGTGTTACAGCATAGCGGTGTTACACACAGCAGTGTAGAGCTGTGTCACGGCATAGCTGTGTTACACACAGCAGTGTAGAGCTGTTACAGCATAGCTGTGTTACAGCAGTGTAGAGCTGTGTACGGCATAGCTGTGTTACACACAGCAGAGTAGAGCTGTGTTACAGCATAGCTGTGTTACACACAGCAGTGTAGAGCTGTGTTACGACATAGCGGTGTTACACACAGCAGTGTAGGGCTGTGTCACGGCATAGCGGTGTAGACACAGCAGTGTAGAGCTGTGTTACAGCATAGAGGTGTTACACAGCAGTGTAGAGCTGTCACGGCATAGCGGTGTTACACACCAGCAGTGTAGAGCTGTTACAGCATAGCTGTGTTACACACAGCAGTGTAGAGCTGTTACAGCATAGCTGTGTTACACACAGCAGTGTAGGGCTGTGTTACAGCATAGCGGTGTTACACACAGCAGTGTAGAGCTGTGTTCCGGCATAGCTGTGTTACACACAGCAGTGTAGAGCTGTGTTACGGCATAGCTGTGTTACACACAGCCTTGTAGAGCTGTGTTACGGCATAGCAGTGTTACACACAGCAGTGTAGGGCTGTGTTACGGCATAGATGTGTTACACACAGCAGTGTAGAGCTGTGTTATGGCATAGCTGTGTTACACACAGCAGTGTAGAGCTGTGTTACGGCATAGCTGTGTTACAGCAGTGTAGAGCTGTGTTATGGTATAGCTGTGTTACACACAGCAGTGTAGAGCTGTGTTACGGCATAGCTGTGTTACAGCAGTGTAGAGCTGTGTTACGGCATAGCTGTGTTACAGAGCAGTGTAGAGCTGTGTTACGGCATAGCTGTGTTACACACAGCAGTGTAGAGCTGTGTTACGGCATAGCTGTGTTACAGAGCATTACCTGTGACCCCCTACAAATCCTTTCATGTGACCAAATATTAAACCAATACTGGTGCTTGCTCGGAAGTTCCCATCACTGATGCTGAAACTGACTGGATGAAGCTGTGTTACTAACACAAAATAATTTTAGGGCAGTTTTCTTTCCCGTGTCGGAACAATCCAAAGGTCCTTGTAACTTTTCATTTTGCATGTTTATTTTTCTTTCCAAGTCCCACCTCTGAAGTCACCTGTGCCAGGGAGCCTCTGATTCTTCTTCCTTCCCTTTTCTCCCCACTCCATAGCATTGAGCTCATTTATGGCTCTATGGTTCTGTTTCTTTCTTTTTTTCTTTTAGGGTCACACCCAGCGACACTCAGGGGTTACTCCTGCCTCTTCCCTCAGGAATTTCTCCTGATGGTGCTCAGGGCACCATGAGGGATGCCGGGGATCGAACCTGGGTCTGCCGCTGGCAAGGCAAAGCCCTCCCCACTGTGCTATCCTCCAGCCCCCTTATGGTTCTGTTTCATTCAAAAGGCTTTCCAGCTCTTGAAAGGGCTGGCCTCTGAATGAGGTGCTGAATTGAAGCTCGAGAAAGTCAGGGACTAGAGAGATAAGACGCAGGGCAAGTACTTTCCTTGCACACAGCCAATCCAGGTTTAATCCCTGGCATCCCATATAGTCTCTGGAGCCCTGACCGGAATGATCCCTGAGTGCCTCCACCCCAAAAATTATGAAATAAAAATAGAGATAGAGGTAGGAACCAGGCCTGTCCTCGAAGCCACCCAGCCCGGAGTGAAAGAGTGAGTAGTGGGGGACAGACAGAAGACATTATAACACATGTGGCAGAGACTGTCTCCTTTAAGAGGTGACCTGAGCAGTCGCACAGAGAAGAATCAAAGTGAGGAGGTGGCTATTTAAGGCAGGCTATGGGAGGGGGAGGGAATTGGGGACATTGGTGGTGGGATATGGGCACTGGTGGAGGGCGGGTGCTGGAACACTATGTGACCGAAACCTCCAAACATGAACAACGTTGTAATTGTATATCTCACGGTGGTATAATAAAGTATTTAATTAAATTTTAAAAAGTGAGGAGGTGGGGGCCAGAGCAATATCACAGCGGGAGGGCGTTTGCCTTGCATGCGGCCGACCTGGGTTCGATCCCGGCATCCCATATGGTTCCCTGAGCATTGCCAGGAGTAATTCCTGAGTGCAGAGCCAGGTGTGACCCCTGAGCATCGCCGGGTGTGACCCCCAAAAAAAGTGAGGAGGTGGGGACACGCTGGCTCGTTGTATGAGCCAGAGAAGAAGAACAGAAGAATGACAGGCAAAACTGTAAAAGGACTAGCAAAGGTCTGCAGGGAAGAATCCAAGCCGTTGTGCTATTCCTCCGGGCTGAGAGCTAGGCTTTCTTTTTCTTTCTTCATTTGCAAATCCTGGGCGTAAAACTCAGAGACTTACATGTGAGGCAAGTGCTTTACTGCTGAGCTTCATCCTTGCCTCTGTTATTAGCTGTGTCTGGGTCTGTATCCATCCCATGAATTCAGTGATTCATCCCTTGTGTTACATGCCTAGCAAATATCTTTTGCCAGGTTGTGTCCTCTCTTTCAACTTTGTCTTTGCTGCGTTCGCTGTGCATAAATGCACTTCGTACCAACAGTGCTTTGTGATTTGAGAGTCGGACTTATTTATGCGCTTTTAGCCCAACCCCACTTTTTCTGAAGTTGTTCCCCCATCTTTCCATTTATATCTTTTTCTCTACATATTTTCATGTGTAAGTATGCCCCTTTTGCCTATCTATTCAGCCCTCTCGAGGTGGTGCAGGTGTGGCTGCGGTGCCCGACTGTGTCTGCAGGTGGCAGACAGGAGACAGGCTTGTCTATACCCAGGACTCTGCCCCGTGGGCCCTGGATGGTTGATGGTCTGACATAGAAAAGACTAGGTCCCCTGAGGTGAACCCAGAGCCACGGCAGAGCCTGACAAGCTACCCGTGGTGTTTTCAATATGCCAAAAACAGTAATAATAATGGACCTCATTCCCAGTGAATGGAGACTTTACTGGTGCCCGCTCGAGCACATCGATGAACAATGGGAAGACAAGTGATACAAGTGAAGTGAAGAATACCCCTCTATGCATATGTCTTTATCTTAAATTTTCAGTTCTGTGGTTCTTTGTGGGCCCCATCTGTGATACTTTTTTGGAGCGGAAAGATCTTCGTAGGAGAAAATTACTGAGAAAGTTGAAGGGCTCTTTTCCATAGGCGAAGTCTCTTGCCTCGCATGCTGCTAACTGCAGTTCAATCTCCAGCAAAGCATATGTTCCCTGAGCCCTGCCAGGCGTTATCCCTGGCGCACAGAATAGAGTAAGCCCTGAGCACCTCTGGGTGGGACCCAAAAATAAAATAAAAGCAAAGAGCTGTGACTAGGAAGCTAAGGAGGAATTTAATATCTACTTTACAGGTGAAGAAGAAAACAAAGAAACAAAAAAAAGGGAATTCAAGAGACCCATATCAAAATCAAAGATCAAGTAAGTGCTACAGAGACCAGAAGGTCTCATGTTCTGTAAGTTACTGAAGTCGACAATTTTCACCTGGGATATTTCCTACCAGCTTTTCACTCATCCGCTCATCTGCTAACTATCTAGCAGATACATGTGGCAGTCACAAGAGAGATTTTCTTTTTTTTTTTTCTTTTTGGGTCACACCCGTGATGCTCAGGGGTTACTCCTGGCTCTGGACTCGGGATTACTCTTGGTGGTGCTAGAGCGACCATAGGGTAGGTAACGTGCAAGGCAAGTGCCCTACCTGCTGTACTATCCCTCCGTGCAAGGCAAGTGCCCTACCTGCTGTACTATCCCTCCGTGCAAGGCAAGTGCCCTACCTGCTGTACTATCCCTCGGCCCCACAAGAGATTTTCTAAAAGACAAACTGATTGAATTACTGCTTCTGTTTCCCCATCCAAACATCTTTTATCTTCCCAACACTTTGTTGTTGTTGCTATGTTGACCTCAGAGATTACATGGGTAAATAAGGTATCAGGTTTGGGCTGAAGCACAGTGGGGAGGGAGTTTGCCAAGCAGGCGCTAGACCTGGGTTCAATCTCTGCCATCCCATATGGTCCCTGAGCACCACCAGGAGTTAATTCCTTAGTGCAGAGCCAGGAGTAACCCCTGAACATTACTAGGTGCGACCCAAAACAAGCAAATAAATGAATGAATGAATGAACAAATGAATAAACAAATAAATAAAAAGGATTTTTTTAAAGTATCTCATACCCTGTTGGAGGTGGGAAATTGTTGAGAGAACACACTGTTTTGTGTGTGCATTTGCTTTTTTGAGGTCCCATCCAGCACTGCTTAGGGCTTACTCCTGGCTCCGCATTTAGAGGTTACTCCCTGGCAGGGCTCGAAGTGAACATATGGGGTGCTAAAGCTTGAATTTGAGTTGCCTCGCATAAAAGGTAAGTGCCCTACCCTTTGTACTATCTCTTCAGCCCTAGGGAGCAAGCTTTTACGGAAATGATAAATATTAGGAGAGTAAGAGGTATCATGGATGCAACAGAAGGAATTTTTAACCCTTTTCGTTGTCAGGAAATTCTCAGTGCTGTGTGTTAGACCCCAAAAGATACTAACATCATTCATTCATTCCACAGATAATTACAGAATCTTTTCTGCTCCAGGTGCTGTGTTAGGTTATAAGAATAGGGAGGTGAACATCTTAGATACTGTTCTTCCTCTGGGGTAGCTCAGCGTTCAGTCAGGGAAATTACAAGTATGTATAAAACCCACGGGTCCTGGAAACACCTTCCTAATCTCCATATGTTTATCAGGTGTTTCCTGTGGGCATTCTAGGGATGGAAGAGAGACAGTGAGTTGCATGGGTGTTCAAACCTGAGGGTCATAGGCCAGATGGATAGAGCTCCTCTGAGTAGTAATCTGATGTGTGAAACTCCAGCTGGAAAAGAGATACCAAACAAATATTCCAGCAGCAGTGATCTCCTGATGCAAAATTTAGTAAAGGCTTTGTGGAAGGGATGACCTCTGGACTGTGCCTAGAGAGAAGCCTTGTTTTCTCTCTATAGTGTCATTTAATTGTGTGCATGCATGAGTGTGTGTGTGTGTGTGTGTGTGTGTGTGTGTGTAAATACTGCCAAGGATCAGAGTCAAGGCTTCTCACCTTTGGAGCTTATCTTCTGTCACTGACTTGCATTTCCGCCCTCAGTCAATTCTTGCAATAATTTTCCCAGGCACAGGTTTGGTTAAGTAAAAATAAAATTATTACAAGGTAAGATATGCGGTTGGAGAGACAGAACAACTGGTAAGGTGCTTGCGTTAACTGCTTACATGAGTTTGGTTCCTGTTACTTTATATTATCTCCCAAGCCCCCTCCCAGAAGTGATCCCTGAGCACCACCAGGTATAAAGTAACTCCCTAAAATTAACTCTGTGCTCCCACGACCACCCCACACACAAACAAACGCATGAGAGAAAAGGTAACATATTCAACGTAGAACCCAGACTTCTTCAGAGGAAGGAGAGTCCCACAACAAAAGAAGAAAGAAAAGCAATTAATTCCAGGGGCTGTTGGGCGCCATTTTGTGCTGGACTCCCCCCACTGCCACGTTGCCTTCCCCGCCTTGTGTCCCACGCATGCGCAGAGTCCCTGGCGTGGTGTGATTGGGCTTTGTCCAATTAGGGCATATTTCATCAAGTCGCACGAGCTCGCATGCGACCTGCGCCCGGCCAATGGGAAGTGGACACGCCGTCCCGCACCATTTGTGCCAGCCAATGGAAAACGGACACGCGACCAGCGCTGTATAAAGGCAGCTTGCGCAGAGAGTCGGGATCCTTTCGCCATTTTAAGTTTCAAGCTTCAGGGGCTCCAGTAAAGCGTGTTCTAAGAAGAATCCTGTTGTGGTCGTTCTTCACCGCAGGTGGTCGAGGGCGTCGCACAGGGGCCATAGAGATAGTACAGTGGGTAGGGCATTTGCCTTGCATGCAGCTAGCCCAGGTATCACATATGTTTCCCTGAACCCCACATAAAGGATTTCTGAGAACAGAGCCAGAGCCAGCAGCAACCCCTGAGCACAGCTGGGTGTAGCTCAAAAGAAGGAAGGTCCATGCTCTAGACTGGGCTCTCAGCCATTCCAGAGTTGGATGTGCTAAGACACTGGACTTAATCTTCATTTTATATCTGAGAAATTTGAAGCCCAAAGAGGCACAAATGATTTGCCCAAGTCACTTGCTGAATGAGATTATAAACCATGTTGTGGACAGAAAACATTGATTCGTGTCAGTGCATTGATTACACAGGGAACTCGGTGTTTACTTAGTTTAAACCTCGGAGCTGGAGTGATAGTACAGCAGGGAGGGCATTTGCTTGCCCATGGCTGACCTGGTTTGATCCTCAATATCCACATGGTCCCCAAGCACCGCTAGGAATAATTCCTGAACACTAAGCCAGGAGTAAGCTCTGAGCATTTCCAGGTGTGACCACCTGCCCCCCAAAAAACCCCTCATATTTGCATACATTCTTATCTGTTGTGTGAAACTTTCTTTCTCTGAACTCCAAAAAACAAAATTTCTGGGACTGGAAAGAAAGGGCAGAGTGCCTTCCTGGCATGTGGTGTACCTGGATTCGATCCCTGGCATTCCATATTCTTCCCAGAGCCCCTCCAGGAGTGATTCCTGAGTGCAGAATCAGTAAGCCCTGAGCACTTCTTGTATGGCCCCAAAGTAAACAAACAAAATTCTGAAGAGCAATTCATACAAGCCATCCTACCTTGATCCTCTCCGCCATCTACAAAGGTACAGTTATTCCACAGAGGAGGAAATTGGGCACACAGGGATAGGCAGTCGCTTTCCAACACTTGGGTCAGGCTCCAGGCCAGGTCTGTCTGCACCCACCAGAGGGATTCTGCTTATGTTGCAGAGTTAGAACGAATTTGAACTGTGTGTGTGTGTGTGTGTGTGTGTGTGTGTGTTTTCAAGGTTTGGGGTCCAGAGAACTGTGTGGGAGACAGAGCAGCATGACAGTGTCTCCGTTTCTTCCCCGTTTTGCTCAGGGAGATGGCCTCGTCAGGAATCTACAAGATGGATGAAGGGAAACCTTACGTGAGCAACAGCTTTCCGGCCAAACATCTGGTGCGACCCCTGGAGGAAGGTCTGTGACTCTCCTGCCTTTGAATGTTGCCACTCTCTTCCCGCCTCCCCAATCCCATCTACTCCAGTTGGTCTTCCACAGAAGCCCTAGGGGAACCTGTCAAGTCCAAGGGGGAACGCGTCACCCCAAACTAATCTAACCGATCCCTTCTATTCAGTGACTTCCTATGGACTCCATTACCTGCTTCTCTGCAGCTCAGTTCTGACCTGCCCTCAGCCTCTGTGGCATTGCCACGCCTAACAAGCACCCTCTCCCCTCGTGCTCTTTTTTTTTTTGGGGGTGGGGAGTCACACCCAGCGATGCTCAGGAGTTACTCATGGCAGTGTTCCGGGACCATATGGGATGCCGGGATCGATCCCGGGTTGGCTGCGTGCAAACGCTCTACCCACTGTGCTATCGCTCCAGCCCCCGTGCTCTCTTTTCACACAGATTTTCCCTTTCCCCAGAATGCTCTAACCCTCACTCTGATGACCCAACTCCTCCCACTCTACAAAGCCCAGCTGTAGCCCTGCTTTTCCCACTAAGCCACGCCAGTCTCCACCCCCACTAGCTGGCCTCCCCTACCTGGTGCTTGTCTGCTTGGTAACCTGGATAAAATGATCTAAACTTGACTCTGCCCCACCGAGTAGTTACTCACCTCACTGAGGAGAGCCTTAGAGATGGGACACAGCTAAGAAGTACAGGTTCATGGATTTTCTTTGGGGAAAGGGTATGAAGAGGCATAATTAATTTGATGTTTTGTTGGCTCTAGATGAACTGATTTTTCTGGCTACTCTGTCTGTGGAATCTTGGAGAACTTCTACTTGGATTAGTGCTTCCCACTTCTCTGCATAATGACAATTTTTTTAGGGGGCTTTGGGGGTTACACCCAGTGAAGCTCAGAGGTTACTCCTGGCACGCAGGAATTACTCCTGGCAAGCTTGGGGAACCATTTGGGATGCCGGGATTGAACCTGGGTTGCCCGTGAGCAAGGCAAGCACCCTACCTGCTGGACTATTGCTCTGGCCCCATGATGACAGGTTTTACACAGAGAACTTTGGTTTGTCCCCCTTTTTTTTTGTTTTGAAGCCACACATGCCCGTGCTCAGGTTTGATTCTGACTCTGCTTGGGGATCACTCCTGGCAGAGCTTGGGGGACCATATGGGGTGCCAGAGATCAAACCTGGGTAGTTTGTGTGCAAGGTAAGTTCTGTACTCACTACTATCACTATCACTATCTTCCCGCTGATCATCTATTTGCTAGAGCGGGCACCAGTAATATCTCCATATGTCCTGTCTCATGCTAGTAGAACTCAAAGGCATCTGCTTGCTCCAGGAACATAAAGAGCCTCAAGCCATTATATTAGGTCATAGGAATGACCTAATATAAATGTTACTGGTATTTGGCATATCAAATACGACACGAGAAGCTTGCCAGGCTTGCCATGCAGGTGGCATACTCTAGTAGTCACCTCTAAATAAAGCAATTATTGATGAACCGCATGGCCGCTAGCGGCCGCTGAGCTGGGCTGTGATAGTCTGGTCTGCTGGGTGGAGTTGTGATGAGAAAGAAGTCCGATGTGGAAAACGGCAGCCCCCATGGAGTCGGGTTGGGGGGGTCTGGCTTGTTGTGAGGCTCTGCTGGGGTGGCAGGCCAGGGCTAGAACCCGCCATGCCTCCCGGGCACCTCATGGGCGGCTGGGCACAGGGAGAGCAAGTAGCAGCTCTGCCCCATGTCTGAGAGTCTCTGGTTTAGCATACCTGGGCGGATTGAAAAAAAAAACTGTACTCACTGTACTATTTATCTGGTCCACATAGAGACTTTTTTTTTTTTTTTTTTGCTTTTTTGGGTCACACCCAACAATGCTTAGGGGTTACTCCTGACTCTGCACTCAGGAATTACTCCTGGTGATACTCGGGAGACCATATGGGATGCCGGAGATCGAACCCTGGTCTGGCCGCATGTGAGGCAATCGCCTTACCCACTGGACTATCACTCAGTCCCCACATAGAGACCTTCTTAGTCTACCTCCTTATTTAAAAATCCTTCAGGGAAATCTCCATATGAGCTCATCATCATTTCATATCCCCCTCCACACACACAATCATATATACACAAGTGGACAGAGAAATATAAATACCTCTGTGTGTATCAGTGTGTATTAACTCATGTATGAATCATATGTATGAAACTTTCCTAGGCTAGTGATTCATTGGGCTTGAAGAGCAAACCTTCCACTTGGATCTGGGTTTCTATCATTCTCCAGGAGAAGGAGCTGGGACCTCTCAGAGAAAAATTTGTCTCTAGGACTAGAGCAGGAAAATAACAAATTGGGTCCAGAACAGCTGGGGAGATAAGAAAGTGAGTGCTCAAAAACTGATGGAGAATGTTGAAAGGTCACAGAGCTCCCAATAGCCAATTAGAGCTATCTGGGCAGCACAGTAAATCAAGGTTCATTATAAGATAAAGGCGCATTTTAACATAGAAAGTGTCTGCAGTCCATCAAGAAATTAGATAAACATCTGAATATATAAATAAGTGGAGAGTGAATAACTCTTCCCTCAAAATGGAATTCCTTGGGCCAAAGTGATAATAACTGGGCAGGGACTTGCCTTGCGCACAGCTGGCCTAGTTGATTCCCAGCCTCGTGTGTGAACCCCCGAGCACCGCCAGGAGTGATTGCTGAGTGCAGAGCCAGGGAGTACCTCTAGCATCACCAGGTGTGCCCCAAAAAAAAAATAAAACAAATAGATATGCCAAATACCAGTAATAGTTATAGACCTCATTCCCATGACCTGATGGAATGGATTGAGGCTCTTTGTGTTCCTGGAGCAAGCAGATGCCCTCGGGCTCTACTAGCACGAGACAGGACATATGGAGATGTTACTGGGGCCTGCTCGAGCAAACTGATGATGAACGGGAAGACAGTGATACAGTGATACAGAATTCTTCATAAATGAGGAAGGGATGGTGGAAATAGAGAATCATTGTTAAAACTTCAAAATAATAACTTTTTGCTGGTGAGAAAGTTCTCCGGCTGCTTTATCAGTAGTTGGTCCAGTTTTGAGTTTTCAGTTCTAATCTATACATGTGAGCAGAAACATGCCCTTCACTGGACTTGGGGGCCCACAAAGTGGGATCCCTGAGGAGGCCCCCTGCAGAAGCAGCAGCACTGGTAGCTGTTAGAGTGTAATGAGCTGTGAGGGAGTGAGGAGCTGTGTGGGAGTGGAGAGCTGTATGGGTGGGAGGAGCTGTGTGGGTGGGAGGAGCCGTGTGGGAGGGAGGAACTGTGTGGGAGTGGAGAGCTGTATGGGAGGGAGGAGCTGTGTGGGAGGGAGGAGCTGTGTGGGTGGGAGGAGCTGTGTGGGTGGGAGGAGCTGTGTGGGTGGGAGGAGCTGTGTGGGAGGGAGGAACTGTGTGGGAGTGGAGAGCTGTATGGGAGGGAGGAGCTGTGTGGGAGGGAGGAGCTGTGTGGGTGGGAGGAGCTGTGTGGGTGGGAGGGAGGAGCTGTGTGGGTGGGAGGAGCTGTGTGGGTGGGAGGAGCTGTGTGGGTGGGAGGAGCTGTGTGGGTGGGAGGAGCTGTGTGGGTGGGAGGAGCTGTGTGGGAGGGAGGAGCTGTGTGGGTGGGAGGAGCTGTGTGGGTGGGAGGAGCTGTGTGGGTGGGAGGAGCTGTGTGGGAGGGAGGAGCTGTGTGGGTGGGAGGAGCTGTGAGGGGGTGGAGGAGCTGTGAGGGGTGAGGAGCTGTGGGAGTGAGGAGCCGTGAGGGAGTGAGGAGCTGTGTGGGAGGGAGGAGCTGTGAGGGAGTGGAGAGCTGTGTAGGTGGGAGTGAGTAGCTGTGTGGGTGGGAGGAGCTGTGTGGGTGGGAGGAGCTGTGAGGGGGTGAGAAGCTGTGTGGGAATGAGGAGCTGTGTGGGTGGAAGGATGTGTAAGGGGGTCAAGAGCTGTGAGGGGTGAGGAGGTATGGGGTGAAGAACTGTGACTGAGGAACTGAGGGGGTGAGGAGCTGTGAGGGAGTGAGGAGCTGTGAGGGGTGAGAAGCTGTGAGGGGTTGAGGAGCTCTGAGGGAGTGAGATGCTGTGAGGGAGGTGAGGAGCTGTGAAGAGCTGAGTGTGGGTGAAGAGCTGTGGGGAGGCTGTGTGGGGGTGAGGAGCTGAGGGGTGAGGAGCTGTGAAGGGGTTAGGAGCTGTCAGGGGGGGAGGGAGGTGCGCGGCGGGGGGGGGGCTGGGAGGAGCTGTGGGGACTTGAGAAGCTGTGAGGGGGTGAGGGACCATAGCATCCGTTTGAGGGTTATAGAGAGAGATGCTAGTAGTGCAGTCATTGTGACTGGAGTTTTTCCACCTTCTCACTGTCCTGATCTGCCCAACAGGTCGAGGACACTGGGTCATGGCCCGAAAATGTAACATTAAGAAGAAGCCCAAGAGTGTGCTCGGAGCACCCGTGGAAGAGCAGGAGAGCCAGAAAGTTCCTTTTGAGACTGTGGGAAAGAAAGGGTGTCGATGGGAAAACCGAGGGGAGAGTCCTGAGCATCGAGTCCTGGATCGGGATTTTCTGGTGAGAAGCCGTACAAGACACATGATGGTGGTGGCAGCTGGTGATTGTCCTCGGGTGGAGGATAAGGACTGGCTGGTCACAGCTCTCCCAGGTGCTAAGAGTCGGCAGTTTGAATATAGCCGGGATGAAGAACAGCCAAGGTTTACTCTGCCTGTAAAACTTTCTTTATCTGTTTGTGTGATAAGTTTTCTCATTCCTCTGTATAGTTGACACTATGCAGATGGGAAAACTGAGGAATCCAGAGGGGACGTGCGCTGGCCACAGGCCAAGTTTGTGATTAGAACCCTGATAGTCTCAGAATTAGAACTACTCGGGTTTGGGATTCTGATCTACTGACAATAGCACCTGTAGTTTTTACATCACAGCTAAGTAAGGTGAGGCCTGTTAGCTGAGTTGAAAGGGCAAAAGAGCAGGTTGAGGTAGAACCATACATCGCAAAGTCCATTTTATTCCCAAATCAGAGTGCTTCCTGCTCTGGTCTGGAGATCTTTCTGGTCTGGGGTTGGGGGGTGGTTAGGAAAATTCTGCACTCCTGGACCTTTGTCCTTGGCTTTTGTGTCGGGTTGGAAATGCAGGGAGCTAACCGCATATAGGTTAGTTGCTACTGGCTCTCACTGTGCCCAGCCACTCATGAGGTGCCTGGGAGGGATGGCAGGTTCTAGCCCTGGCCCGCCAGCCCAGCAGAGCCTTACAACAAGCCAGACGACCCCCCACTCCATGAGGACCTCCATTTTCCACATCTGGTCTTCCTCCTCTTCAGAACTCCACCCAGCAGACCAGCCTATCACAGCCCAGCTCGCAGAGCCGCAAGCGGCCGCAGTTCATCAATAAATGCTGGATTTTGAGATGACTACAAGAGTATGCTACCCACACGGCAGAGCCTGGCAAGATACCCGTGTCGTATTTGATATGCCAAATACCAGTAACAATTATAGACCTCATTCCCAGGACCTGATGGAATAGTTTGAGGCTCTTTATGTTCCTGGAGCAAGCAGGTGCCCTTGGGCTCTACCTGCATGAGACAGGTCATATGGAGATGTTACTGGTGCCCGCTTGAGCAAATCGATGATGAACGGGAAGACAGTGACAGTGAACTGCATATAACTCCATTCCTGAGGCTTTACAAAGAATAGGAGGGTTATTTCCTGGAGGCCAGTCCAGGACATTTCCCATCTTCTCGGCGACTGTGCAAGAAAGACACATTTTGTGGACCAATATTCCTTTACAATCCAGTTCTCAGAAGCTACTGTAGCCAGCTTTCTCAGGCTTTGCCTACGGTTCCAGGAGATGGATGTCTACGTAGAGCAGAGGTTGTCCTCTCATCCCGAGTCATTGGTTAACTTTGTCCAACTTCCTGTCTGTTTCCTCTCTTCATGAAGTTCACAGCCTGGGGTAGAGGAAAACAGTAGTGTGGAAGAGAGGCAGAAAGACTTTGCGAGGGCCCTTCCTTCCCCCTTCTTCCAACAGCAGGTTGTGTATTTGCAGAGCTGACTTGTTACCCACTTTGGATCGCTGATGAGGCAAGAACTTCTCAGAGCAGCTGGAATCTTACTGCCCTGATGTGTCGTGATGTTTGCTGGCACCTCATGTTGGCCTGATGCACAGTCCCTTCCTTCAAGCACTCCAATCTCTTCTCTAGTGTTTGTTGAGCATTCTCTGTGTTGGCATTGACTGTCTACGCACTTACCAAGCCAGGGACCTGGGGTGATCTTTGACACTTGCCTCTCTCTCATCACTCCTGTTGGGGTTCTGTGGGGTCCCCAACAGATAACTGGGCTTAGGCAGGATCCTCTGGAGAATTCAGGGCTGATGACTGTTCCCCCCACCCCACACTGATGGCAAAGCAACAAGACCACAGCTCTTGATAGTCGAGAGTCTCCTTTATACTTTTCTCTCTCCTCCCAAGTCAAGTCTGCTAGTTAACCCCTCCAAAATGGTTGGGGATTGAGAGGTGATAGACTTTGATCCAGAAACAATGAGGTGTAAAAAGCCCCTCCATCCTGGGGCAAACCACCAGGGGACCAGCCCTCAGAGATGGGACTTTAGACCTGCCCAGGACAAAGGCATAATCCCAGAGTGTTGTTTTCTCCTTTCCTTAGCTGGTGGACAATCATAATAATTTCTAGTCATTTTGTATGAACACAGTAAGAGATACAGACATTTATAAAGGGTGACTTCCCCCAAGGACATCTCACTACAGTCCTCAGGCCATGTTAACTTTTCTAACCCAACTAGGTTCAAAATCAGTTGCTTATCTTTGGGTCAGGACAGTTTGTTCCATGACCGTGCTCTTAGCTTATTATTCTGCTTATGACACTTAGTCTGTCCCCTGTTGACCCCAGGGTAGCTTACTCACGGCTTGCTGTGTTCCATCTGAGTTCCATGAAGGGGCCCTTCTTTTGGGGTAGAAGGAACTAGAATCAATCTAAGGGCAACTGAGGTTTTAAGTTAAGAAATATGACAGATGCCCAGGAGTAAATATTTCAGTTAACTCCTATATTGTCAGGGAGCCGCTACGGTCCCCAACAGTATCAGGACAGAAGTTCTCTTCTACCTCTGAGGCCACCAGGGAATGGATGAAAGCTCACTAGTCCAGCACAGTTCCAAAAAAAGGCTTTTAATAGTACAAAATCTCTACCACTACAATCCAATATAATGAAAGAACTCTAGCTCTGGTCAGAACTTAAAAGACGATACACGAGAACCCAAGTCTCCCACCAAAAAAGAGAGGATCTCACCCAAGAGGAGTCCTACCCAAAAGAAGGGGCCGAGTGCCTCAAGTCAGTCCCCCTTATATACACCAAAGTAATCCTAACTGTTGACAGAGAGGGTTCTGTCACCAAGAACCCTAAACAGCTTCTAGATAGTAGAAGAGTGTAGAAGGGTGGTGCCACACCCTGTTGGAGGACAGGTTTAGCTATTCTGGGAGCTTTGTTGTTTTGCCCACTCACAGCTTAATCTTATTTAAGCCAAGGTTCATTCTAATGAGACCTCTCTTCTATGTAAACACTGCTAGAGGGTGTGGCAGTTACAGAAGTCACCTTGATTGAATAACTTCTGACTTATACATCTACAAAGACTTCTATGTTTTCTAGATTGGGCATAGCTCCTCTTCATACCCACTGCACCCAGCGTGGGACATTTAGAATTTACCAGGAGACTACCACCCTGGCTACGTTGAAACTATAGAAAGACTCTAGGAAGGATCATACTAGTTTGCTCTAAGCAGGTGAGTGTGACCCTTTCAGTACACGAGAACAAGATACTCAGAATCACCCTGGTGCAGATAATAATAAGAAGGACTTGTGGGTACCATCTAGATTACATGAAGCTCATGAAGTTGATGTATTACTTTATATCAGCCCTCTCTCTCCAGTGTTTTACATAAGAGATAATCTTGGTAGAAAGGATTAGACCTTGGCATAACCTTTGTTTATACCTGCAATAGGGTGTGGCATTACACTCTGTTTAGAGTTCTTTGTTGACATGCCCCTCCCGGTTGGATTACTTTGGTGTATATAAGGGGCTGACTTGAGGCCCCTTCACTTTTTACCTTTTACCTTTTGGCTTTGGGCCTTTTAGCTTTTGGCTTTTGGCTCCTGTGGCTTTTGGCCCCTCAGCCTTTTGCTTTTGGCTTTTTGCTCTTTGGCCTTTTGCTCCTTCTTCTGGGTAGGACTCAGCTCGGGTGAGATCCTCTCTCTTTGGTGGGAGACTTTAGGCTCCTTTGTATGGTCTAAGTTCGGGCCAGAGCTAGAGTTTGTTCATTATATTGGAGCGCTGTGGAAGAGCTTTTGTACTATTAAAAGCCATTTTTGGAATTGCACCAGACTCGTGAGTTTTCATCTGTTCTCCCGGCGTTCTCGGAGGTAGAAGAGAACCTCTGTCCCAACACTGTTGGGGACCCTGGCTGCGCTCCCTGACAACACCCTATTATAGGTATAAACAAAGGAGTATGCCAAGGACTGATCCTTTCTTCTTTACATAAGACTAATCCTTTACATAAGACATAAGACTAATCCTTTCTTCTTTACATAAGATTATCTCTTATGTAAAACACTGGAGAGAGAAGGGGCTGGTATAATACATCTTTATTTCAAGGGCTTCATGTATCTACATGGTATCCACAAGGTCCTTCTTGTTTATTATCTGCACCAGGATGATTCTGAGTATCTTGTTATCTGTGTACTGAAAGGGTCACGCTCACCTTCTTGAGGGCAAACTGGTATGATCCTTCCTATAATCTTTTTTTTTTTTTTTAGTCACACCCGGTGACACTCGGGTTGCTTCCTGGCTTTTTACTCAGGAATTACTCCTGGTGGTGCTAGGGGACCATATGGGATGCCAGGGATCGAACCCGGTTCGGCCGTGTACAAGGCAAATGCCCTACCCACTGTGCTATCACTCCGGCCCCAACCTTCCTATAATCTTAAACAATAGTCTCAACGTAGCCACGGTGGCAGTCTGATAAATTCTAATTGTCCCACACCGGGTGCAGTGGGTATAAAGAGGAGCTGTGCCCAATATAAATAACATAGAAGTCTTAGTACATGTATAATAATTCAGAAGTTATTCAGAGTCAAGATCACTTCTGTAACTGCCACACCCTCTATCAGTGGAGTCCAGATGTTGAAAATGACTGCCCTCATGGTGTGGGGGGTTCTTCTGGCTTCTTGTAAGACTCTATTGGGATGGTGGGCCAGGACTAGAACCCAGCTTCCCTCCTGGGCTCCTCATGATCAACTGAGCAGGGGAGAGCCAATAGTAGCTCTGCCCCGTGTATCTGAGTCTCTTGATCAGGCATACCTGGGCTTGAAATAGACTTTGCTGTAGGATGGGGCTCTGATAAGCAGGGCTTGAGATTGGCTTTTCTCTTGGGTGGAGCTCTGACGAGCTGTGGAGTCCAGATGTTGAAAATGACTGCCCTCAGCTAAGCACAGGGAGAGCCAGTAGCAGCTCTGCCCTGTGTATCTGAATTAATAAATGAATTCTACTCAGTATATATTTGGTGAGGCAATGATCCAAAAAAGCGAGTAAATGAATAAGCAAATTATGACAACTGTATAATGTCGCCCGATAAGAAAAAAAAAAAAAGATAAAGCCCCGGGGATGCTATTTCTATTCAAATAGATAAGAGTAATTCATTAAAAACAAGGAAGGTAGTTCATCCCCAAATGCTACCCTCCCTGTCTCATCATATGGGAAATGAAGAGGCTGACAGGTGAGATGGCAGCTTATTTCTGAGCAGTTCCAGAGTCACTAGAACAGACTTCTTCTGACTAGGCGCGTTTCCTCAGCAGGCCTCCATCATTGGTTGACTCCGGCCAACTGTGCAGTTGTGTGTTGCATGTCGAGCCCTGATTCTCTGGACTCTGTTGAGTTCTCAGCCCTGGTTCTCTGGACTCTGTTGCATGTTCAGCCCTTGTTCGTTGGACTCTGTTGTGTGTTGACTCAGGTTCTCTGGACTCTGTTGTATGTTGAACCCTGGTACTCTGGATTATGTTGCATGTTGAGCCCAGGTTCTCTGGACTCTGTTGAGTGTCAAACCCTGGTTCTCTGGACTCTGTTGCGTATCAAGCCCTGGTTCTCTGGACTTTGTTTGTGTTGAACCCTGGTTCTCTGTACTCTGTTGTGTGTCAAGCCCTCATTCTCTGGACTCTGTTGTGTGTCGAGCCCTGGTTCTCTGGACTCTGTTGCATGTTGAGCACTGGTTCTCTACTGTGTTCCAGCTGAAGCACCACCATGTCACGAAACCTTCAGATCTGTGCACCATCAACATTTCTGGACTGAAACTTTCCAAGGTAAGACCAACTAATATGGGTGTGACTGGGGTGAGCCAGACCTCTGGGGGCACCCAGTGGTGTCTACTGCATCACTGAAGTTTTTGGGGACTGGAATCTGGTTAGAAGGGAACCACAGATGGACAGATAAGGACTCACTGGATGGAAATTATATGGGGGACACCAGGTTATGTGTTACTTAGGGCATCACTCTTATCCTCATGAGGGTGAAATAAGGAAAGTCGCCTCATTAAATTAGTTTGGAATCCACTGTGAAATTGTGTTGGGGTTTGATTTGTTGTATGACGTTCCATCAAAAGAGCCTCCAGGAGAAACTTGTGTCAGTGCTGGGGTGACAGTTGTGCTCTGCAGATGATGGTTGTGTCTAAACTTGTAGACACTGTGGCTCATTAGATGAATCTTGTTCTTGTTTGCAGAGAAAAGTGGGTAGCTAAGAGTCAAATTTGTGACCCTCTATTTAGCCAATATAGGTGCAGGTATCAGGGCATAAAACTTGGGTCTGTTGGCCTCCCCTGTATCTGAAGATAGGCTTTGTCTCAGCCAGTCCCAGGGAGTTCTGAGTGTCATAGATCCAGAGGGGCTCACTGCTTCCCTAATAGCCTGCCTCACCACACTTAGCATTCATATTTTCAGAATTGAATTACATGGGGATGGTAACTCAATTACTCAGTTCCTTAGGAAGGCTTTCAGCTGGGGGCAGAGAGTTCCTCCAGAACAGACCAGCACACTGATGATCACCAGGGATATCAATGTATAGCTCACATGTCACTGTGAGACACAGCAGGCATTGGCAGGGGTCTCTCTCACTGGATCTCTCAGTGGGTCTCTCTCAGCAGGTCTCTTAGGGGGGGTCTTAGTGGATTTCTCAGTGGATCTTTCTCAGTGGGTCTCTCAGGGGACTCTCAGTGGATCTCTCTCTGGATCTCAGAGGGTCTCTCTCAGTGAGTCTCTCAGTGGGTCTCTCCCAGTGGGTCTCTCCCTGTGGGGGTCTCAGTGCAATTTTTTTTTTGTTTTTTTAATTATTTTTATTTTGCAATATTTAAAAAAAAAATTTATTACACCATTTTTAGACATATAATTGCAATATGCTCATGCTCTAGTTTTGGTTCTACAGTGTTCCAACACCCATCCCTCCACCCGAACCCATCTCCCATCACCAATGTCCCCATCTTCCTCCCCTCCCGCACCCCAACTACTTGGTGGGTTCTGTGTATTTTTTCTCTCTTCTCTATCTCTCCCTCCCGCCTACCTTTCCTACACATCGTAGAATGCAGTACATTAAAGGACATAACTGTTTCCACTAGTTTGATGGACCACGGCGCGCAAGTGGCCTCGTGACTTAGGGTCCTCATGGTCAGCATCCGGACAGCGAAAATGGCGACTAATGTGGTGGGTGAGTTTCATCTGGCTGCTTCTGGGGCCCCACCGAGGTGATGGGCCAACACCCAAAACCCATCTGTCCTCCTGGGGGCCTCATGGTCAGCTGAGCTAGGGGAGAGCCGAGTTCCAGTTCCCTCAGCTGCATCTGAGGCTCTGCATGCTATGGCTGGTCGCCCCAGGGCAGCTCCTGGGCAGGGCTACCGGGCTCAGACAAAAAAGGAGAGGGGAAGGGGCGACCCCAGCTCCATCTGACGAATTCCCGGTGATTCCCGTTTCTGGGAGCTGCCTACCTGGGCTCAAACTCGCTTTTGCTCTGTTAATCTGGTCTTGAGGTCAGCGTCCCTCCCAGGTGGGCTCTAATGTGCTGCAGCATCTGGACAGTGAAAATGACTGCTAATGTGGTGGGGTCTCATCTGGCTGCTTCCGGGACCCCCCAGAGGTGATGGACCAACACCCAAAACCCATCTGTCCTCCTGGGGTCCCCATGGTCAGCTGAACCAGGGGAGAGCCGAGTTCCAGCTCCCCCAGCTGCGCCTGAGGCTCTGCATGCTATGGCTGGTCGCCCCAGGGCAGCTCCTGGGTGGGGCACCCGGCTCAAACAAAATGGAGAGGGGAAGGGGGCAACCCCAGCTCCATCTGATGAATTCCCAGTGATTCCCACCTCTGGAAGCTGCCCACCTGGGCTCGAACTCATCTTGCTCTGTTAATCTGGTCTTGAGGTCAGCGCCACTCCCGGAGGACTCTGTTGTGCTGCAGCATCTGGACAGCGAAAGTGGCGGCTTATGTGGTGGGCGAGTCTCATCCGGCTGCTTCTGGGACCCCCAGAGGTGATGGGCCCTCTCAGTGCAATTTCGGAGGGCTGCATCTATATCTCAGTGTCTCCCCATTGCCCCCAGCTAGGGCCTGGGTTCTTCACTCACCAGTTGACCTTTCCTCCCTCCTGACATCTTTGTAGCCCCATGGGACTCTTTCCTGTTCACTGGAGACCCAGAAGGGTCTCTCATACTCACGCCCCTCTGGAGCATCTTGTCCAAAAGGGAGGAGCAAAGGAGATAAACATGACAGACGTGTAATGGACAAGGACTAGCTGGACGTTAAGCACAAGTGTAATAAGCACTAGCCAGCAAGTGGCCCGGCACGTGCCCTTATGAGCAGGAAGGCCCCTTCACAGGCGGGATGGCTTAACTGAGCCCCAGTGACTAGCACCCCGTGCTGCTTAGCTGAGCCCCCAGACACGAGTGTTCCTGCTACTCTTGCCCTCTAGGTAGTTGCTGAGTGTGAAGAGGTTGAAAGAATACTTAAAGGCGAGGGTAGAATGTAAATCAAGACTAGCTGTTTGTTGTATGAGAAGAGGGGCTTAGCAGGCAGAGGCAGCACAATTTCTGGTAGTGGCACCAGGTTGGGAAGGGCGGAACCTTCAGGTGTACATGGCCTGCCTGGTGTTTATTTGTTTGTGTATTTGTTTGTTTCTTTGTTCCGAAATGTCTTCCCACAGGCTAAGGAAAAGGATTTCAAGCATTTTCATTCTGTGATTTATATCAATGGCTCTGAAAACCGCCTGCCTCTAGGTAAGCTCTTCCTTCCCCTTCCCAGCGGCTCCTCCCTTTCTAGCCCTGCACCTTTCTTTTGCCTTGCTCTGGACGCAATTCCAGCCCAGAGCTAGCACGACCTAATTAGAACATTTCTCGGTGAGCGGCTGCCTCTATAAATGGAGATAATTCCCTTCCCTTCTTCCTCCCTGAAGCAGGAAGCCTGTAGGCTCAGATGAGATAGGTAGAGAAAAATGCTGCTAAACCCTTAGGAGCTGTGAGTGCAGCAGAGACCCTTTGGACGCATCAGCAGAGCCACAGCGACCCCTGCCGGGCGTGAGGACTGTGTGCAGGTTTGGCTGTTGTCAAGCACTGCTGGGGTCTTCTGCCTGCAGGCTGGTAGGTTGGAGACAGATCAGGGCTAAGATACAGTCACTGCAGGATACTTACTAAAAGGACAGTGATAGAGAGGAGAAGAAAAAAAAGCTACAGAATCAGACAAACAGACTGAAGCTAGGATCAGAACGCCGGGAGGGACCTAAGCTGTGTTGGTGTAGTGCAGAAATGCGCAGGTGAACAAGCAGGTCAGCCCCCTGGATGTGGGGATGGGGCCAGCAGGGAAGAGAGTCCGGCAGAGACTCAGTCACCAGTGACTCTGGGGGACCTGAGTCAATGTCCTGCAAGTCAAGAGTGGGGGTGTGGTTCTTCTGAAGAGAGAGGTTCAGTGGCACTGCAGGGCTGGGAGAGGAAGATGAAGATGAGGCTTTCTGGGGTTTGTTTCTGCAGGGGAGAAGAGGCGAGGCCTGAGCTAGGCCTGTGGCAATAAGGCAGAAGGAACAGGATTTGATGGCGTGTGGAGAGAAAGGGCAGACCAGGGCACTCCCGAGTAGGGAGGCTGGGTGAGCTGAATGTCCAGTGTGCTGGTAGAGAGTGAGGCTAGGTCGCTGCCCTGGAGGGAGTAGTCAGAAGGTGGGTCAGGAGCCCGGATTTGAAGTACAAGGGTTAATGCTCAACTTTGCTGCTCATTGGAACAGCTATTGACCAGAAACAAGAAGGATTTATGTCTGCCCGTACTAGCAGAGAGATGAGTACAGGCATGATGAATCAGTGTGGATTTTTGGAAGGCAATTTGGCGAGTGTCTGAAAGAGTCATTGCCTTTGATTGAGTAGTTCTGCTTTCAGAAACTTATTCCATAGACACAATGTTGTACAAGGGTATTTGTTGGAAATACCCCAATAGCCTCCATCTCAGAGGTTAGTCCAAAAGGCTATAGCAGAAAGACTCACCAGCAGTCTTTTTGTTAGGCTCAATTTAATATCTTGATTCACAGGGTGGGGAGAAAGTTTAAGGATTAAGGTGCAATGCTTAGCATGCTCCTGACCTGGGTTCGCATCCCAATGCCACATCGTCCCCCAAACACTGCCAAGCACAGCCCTGGAGGCTCCCACACTCCACCAGGGTGTGGCTCTGGAGGTCACAGCACTGCCAGAATGACCCGGGTATCTCTAGCACTGCAGGGTATCCAACCAGCATTGCTTCCTGTGACTTGGTTGGCTGAGAACTGCCTGTGGGGCCCTGAGACCTCTTGAGTACTGCTTGGGAGGCGCAAAAGAAATCAGTAAGCGGGGCTGGAACCACAGCACAGTGGGTGGGCACTTGCTTTGCATCAGCCAACAGTGTTCGATCCCCAGAATCCCATATGGTCACCCAAGCCCACCAGGAGTGATTCCACCAGGAGTGCAGAGCTAGGAGTAAAACTTGAGCACACTCACTTGCGGCCCCAAAACCAGAAAAAAAGAAAGAGGAGGAGGAGGAGGAGGAGGAGGAGAAAAAGGAGGAGGAGGAGGAGGAGAAGTGGACTCTATTGGTATCTTTTGCCTAAGACCTTTGCAGATTTCAGAGTCTCTCTCTCTCTCTCTCTTCTGCCCTGTAGAGACATTTCACACCTTTCCAACCTTAAAAAGAACTGGAGCTCGCATTTAATGGCATCAAAACAATCTACGTGAAATATGGAGACTTTAGGTTCTTGGAAGTAAGTTGGAGGTAGGGAGTGTTTGGTACGTCTGTTCTGCTGTAAGAAATGGGGGAGAGCTCTCTGCTGATGGTCACGGTGGAAAGGTCCTTTCCGATCTGCCTGCCTCACCTATGCATCTGAGCTGGCTCTCAGGAGGGCGGTGGTGGTGGCGGTGGCGAGAGCAGAGAGATGGTATGTCTATGGCTAACGTGTGATCCTAGAGAATGAATGGTCCCGAGACACCTATGCTGGAAAGTGGGTTTAAACCAAGTATTAGCCAAAGGAAGTTTGTGGGGAGATCTGGATCCAGTGGAGGTTGACAGCCACAGAGGGTAAGTCATCAGTGAGTGCTAAGTGTTAGGGGCTGGTTCCGGAGACCCAGCCTGGTCTGAATGAGTGTGATTGGTTCCAGCGGGCTGGGATCAGGCAGGCCTAAGTAATAGACCCAGAGGTGAGGTGTTGTGAAATAGTGTTCCTATAAGTGCTGCAAGATCTGAGAGTGCCCGCACGGCAGAGCCTGGCAAGCTACCCATGTCATATTTGATATGCCAAAAACAGTAACCTGAACAAATGGTTTGAGGCTCTTCATGTTCCTGGAGCGAGCAGAAGCCCTTGGGCTACACTATCATGCGACAGACATGGATGGAGACATTACTGGAGCCCACTCGAGCAAATCGATGAGCAACTGGAAGACAAGTGATACAAGTGATAAGTGATGCAATAGTAGACTTGCCATATCTTCTTCCTTTACTCTTCACCAAGGCACAGATTTGCAAAGATAAAACAACAAAACACCTTGTATCTGTCTAGGTTCACTCAGTAATAATGCTCTCTCCCACACACACATAAAAGTGATTCCAACCGAAACCTTAGCAAAATGTCTGCAGGCCAGGAGCCTTGGACTTGACCCCAAATATTTGGTAACTTAATCTTTTTACCTTGAGAAATCAAGGACCGGCGATTCTTTATGATAGCTCTTCCTTCTCCTTAACCTTGAAGGAGGGGGCTGGTGGGGCTGGGGAATAAAGGAGGAGAAGAGAAAAGAGAGAGAGAGAGAGAGAGAGAGAGAGAGAGAGAGAGAGAGAGAGGGAGAGAAGGAGAGAAGGAGAGAGAAAGGGAGAAGGGAGAGAGAGAAAGAGAGAGAGCAAAAAAGTCAATGTAGAATGTAAATGGGAAAAAATAATCTGGGCAGTCATTCGTTTTCCTCTTTATATGATTTACAAGGACTCTCAAAGGAAAAGACTAGCCCTGTCAAGTATCCAGATTTTTCAGCCCACACTAATGAATACTTGGCCGTGTAATGAAACTTGGTGTGACTGAGCATGTGACTCAGCAGATAAAGTAGCCAGCTCGGGAATCTTCCATCCTTGTGAGACAGGACAGCTGCCACCTTGAGTAGACTTCTTCAAGTCTGCAAAAATAGAGGACCCTGCTGAGAAAGAGGGGACCCTACTTCCCTATCAGGAGACCTTGTTCTTAATCTTGTCCTGTCCCTGATTCGTCACACTTTTGGGGCCAAATAACTTAGAGAACCCCTTAGGGAATTCTGGACCAGCTCTGATATTCCTGTGGCTTTCAGACTCTTAATTTCGCTGAACTGTTAATTCTTGGAAAGCATATTTGGATCCAACATTCAAATACTAGAACACCTAGACGAGAGTCAGCAAACTATGTCTATGAGATAGATTATTTTCTATAGGATAGTCTGGTTTTGGTTTTCTGGTTCATAACTGACCCTACTGTCAGCTCTAGTATGTGAGCAAATGTTCCACGGTATTCTAAAAGTGTGAATGTGCTATACTACCACTTTCACACATGATTTTCGTATTCATCTATGTTTAAAAACGTCATTCTTAGCTCATGGATTATGCGAAACAAGCAATGATCTGGACTTGGCTTGCTGGTCTTGCTTGCCATGCCCCAAGCTAGAGCTCTGTTGGTCTGGTTCAGTATGATAGGAAATCAAGTGAGACCCAGCCAAGAGTCGCGTGATGAACCCAGGGAGGTAACAGAAACCAGAGTAGAGAGCACTGGCCACCTTGCTCAGGAGTTTCACGCTTACATAATTGTTGGAGGACAAGTTTAGCAAACCTGGGAGCTTTGTTGTTTTGCCCACTCACAGCTTAATCTATTTAAGCCAAGGTTCATTCTAATGAGACCTCTTTTCTATGTAAACACTGCTAGAGGGTGTGGCAGTTACAGAAGTCACCTTGATTGAATAACTTCTGACTTATACATCTACTAAGACTTCTATGTTTTCTAGATTGGGCACAGCTCCTCCACTGCACCCAGCATGGAACAGTTAGAATTTACCAGGAGACTACCGCCCTGGCTACGTTGAGACTATAGGAAGACTATAGGAAGGATCATACTAGTTTGCTCTAAGCAGGCGAGTGTGACCCTTTCAACACGAGAACAAGATACTCAGAATCACCCTGGTGCAGATAATAATAAGAAGGACCTTGTGGGTACCATCTAGATTACATGAAGCTCATGAAGTTAAGATGTATTACTTTATATCAGCCCCTCTCTCTCCAGTGTTTTACATAAGAGATAATCTTGGTAGAAAGGATTAGACCTTGGCATAACCTTTGTTTATACCTGCAATAGGGTGTGGCACTACACTCTGTTTAGAGTTCTTTGTTGACACGACCCTCCCTGTATTACTTTGGTGTATATAAGAGGACTGACTTGAGGCCCCTTTGGCTTTTGGCTCCTCAGCTTTCAGCTTTTGGCTCCTGTGGCTTTTGGCTCCTCAGCCTTTTGCTTTTGGCTTTTGGTTTTTTGCTCTTTGGCCTTTTGCTCCTTCTTCTGGGTAGGACTCATCTCGGGTGAGATCCTCTCTCTTTGGTGGGAGACTTAGGCTCTTTTGTATGGTCTAAGTTCGGTTTGCTCATTATATTGGAGTGCTGTGGAAGAGCTTTTCTACTATTAAAAGCCTTTTAATAGGCTGCACCGGACTCAGATGAGTTTTCATCTGTTCTCCCAGCGTCCTCGGAGGTAGAAGAGAACCTCTGTCCTGACACTGTCGGGGACCCCAGCAGCATCCCCGACACACAATAACTAAGCACTATGCTTCAATAAGCTGTTCTTTGGAAAGTAGACTGGAGGAGCAACTGTCAAAGATAGTCAGGGACAGAAATGATAGATCCATTGACTGCCCACATACAGGAACGAGGGAGGGAATTTTCCTGCCCTTACATGTGCTTTGCAAGCCGGTTTTCTAAGTTTTCTTCCTTGGAGGCATCTTACTTTGCCTTGCCAAGTAGGATCACCCCTTTGACAAGCAGACTCTTAACATCTGAAATTTGCTCATAATAACACGAACCCACCACTGCTTTGGTGCTTGGTCTTTCTCACGGTGCAGCCACTGTATGCCATGACGTCGCCCTTATACTAAGCTATTTGCTGTTCTCAGAACAAGCGAGTCATGTGGCCTCTACACATGGCTTCAAGGCTTCCATAGCAGTTCAGGAATTCCTTTGGCCAACGCTATAGGGGCACATGAGTGGGAGTTAAAGCTGGTGAATCAGCTGGGATCTGACTCTCTTGAGCCTTGAACTTTTTTTTCTTTCAGTAGTCACACCTGGCAATGCATGCTCAGGGGTTTCTTCTGGCTCTGCACTCAGGAGTTACTCCTGGTGTTCAGGGGACCATATGGGAAGCAGGGGATTGAACCTAGGTCAGCTGCATGCAAGGCAAATGCCCCAACTTTAATCCAGAGAGTCAGGAGGATTAGCATGGAGTTATAAGGCCCCTAGGAAAGTTTTCTCTTTTTTTGTTGTTGTTGTTTTGGTTCTACTTTTTTGGCTTACACCCAGCAATGCTCAGGGATTACTTCAGGCTCTGCACTCAGGAATCACTCCTGGCAGTGCTCAGGAGACTATATGGGATGCTGGGAATCGAACAAGGGTCAGGAGTCAAATTGAGGTAGACCATATGCAAAGAAATCACCCTTACCCTCTGTACTATCACTCTGGTTCCCTCCCCAGAAAGTTTAAAAAAAAGGAGCTAGGGCCAGAGAGATTATACAGCAGGTAAGACCGTTTCCTTGAATGTGGCTGATGGGACTTTAATCCTGGAGTTCTATCCCTGGTATCCCATATTGGTCCCCAGACCACTACCAGAGGTGATTCCTGGACTCAGAGCTAGGAGTAAACCCTGAGCACTGACAGGTGTGGTCCCCGGAACAAATTAAAAAGTAGCTGACAGCCCTCTCAGCTGTGGTGTCCTGGTCACAGCAATGCCTCTGCTCATGTCTTCTCTCTCTACACCACAGTTCCTGGACCTTTCCTTCAACAGTCTGACAGGGGAGGCCATCTGTGACCTGGGGATCTTGCCGCACCTCCGCGTTCTGCTCCTCACAGGAAATGGACTCACATCCCTGCCCGCCAACTTGGCTGTCACAGAGCAGTAAGTTCTCCATCCCATCCCCGTGTTCCTTCCCAGACTTTATCTAAGAAAGAGATTCCAGGGAAGTCAGGTAGAGCAGCTTGCAAGGGCTGTAAGTGGGGGACGCTACCAAGGCTCCGTGGAGAGGCAGTTTAGGGGCAAGGTGCCAGCCCCAGAGGCAGTTTAGGGGCAAGGTGCCAGTCCCAAGGCTGAGCAGCCTCAGCTGGGCATTCCTCACTTCTCACTGGTGTTAGGGAACCTGGCTGGCAGGCAGGTCACTTCCCTGCCTCTCCCTGGGTCACTGGTGTTAGGGGCGGGCAGGTCACGTCCCTGCCTCTCCTGGGTCACTGGTGTTAGGGGCGGGCAGGTCACTTCCTGCCTCTCCTGGGTCACTGGTGTTAGGGGATTCAGCTGGCTGGCAGGTCAGTTCCCTACTTCTCATGGGTCACTGGAAAATTGAAGCCATAGACTTTTCCTTCCTAGCCTCCCCGAATACGTGTTTCCATTCTGTCCCTTTGGTGGCCCTTCTCTCTTTAAGAGTTAGACAGTAACCCAGTGTTTACAGAAGAGATGGACAGAGAAGAAAGAAACCAAGGGGGAGTAAGAAATAATGGGTGAACTGGCATCACATATACTGTTGCCATCATATACTGGCATCATGTGTACTGTGATATGAGTGAAGGATATAGGGGGTATAGCCAAAACACAGACTCAGCAACACTGAACATGTGAGATCTAAGTGGCAACCACTGAACTTTATCGTGTGCCTTTCAAGGTGACAGCGGTGGTGGAGTAGGGTTGAGGTAGGGAGGGAATCTGGGAACACTGGTGGGAAGTTGACACTGGGTTGGGATTGGTGTTGAAATATTGTATGCCTATAACACAACTCTTTAACTTTGTAAATCAGGGCTCTTTAATGGAAAAAATAATTAATAAAAATTTTAATAACACAGTGAGGAGCCAGAGAGATGGTTTAGAGGGTAGGACACTTGCCTTACGTGTGACTGACCTGTGTTCACTCCCCAGCACCCCCTGTGGTCAGGAGTGTTGCTGAAAGTGGTCCCTGAGCATGGAGCCAGAAGTAAGCCCTGAGCATGCCGGGTGTGACCCAACCAGTCCCCACCACCCCATAAAGAGTAAGAGAGTGATAATGCATGTCAGACACGTCTTGTGTCTCCTTGACCCCTCAGCCACCATGTGAACAAGAGCTTTATCATCCTGGGTTACTTGATGAAGGCACTGAGGCGCTAACATGGTCGCCCTGAGTTATAGAGCTAATGGATGCTCTATAATGCTCAGAGCCCGCATTTGAACCAAGTCTGTGTACTCCAGAGTTGCTGCTTGTGACCATTTCCTTCTCTCTTCAGGTTAATTCGAGACCCCCCCCTCTCCCTGCCAGAAACTCCCCTTAACTGCTCTAGCTGAGACCTCTCCTCAAAACCTAGTGTTTGCCGTTTCCTTAAGAACAGACCACTTTCGACTGTGACTAGTGTCCCGAGTATGCAGATATTTATAGGGATAAATGGAGGGTGTATTTGGAGTCTCCCCAGTGAGCTCTAGGGAGACAAAGGTGGTGCGTTCCCTGTGTTTGATCTGCAGTACGGAGACAAGGACCCAGTGCTTTTCTACAGGGAGGTACATGGTGGATGTCACCCAGGGTGAAGGTGAGAGGCCTGGGGAGGGTCCCCACAGATGCTGTTGGAGATTGCCAAGAAAGTGGTGGCTCACTTCTGCTCGAGGCCTGAGTAGAGTGATCGCGATCATTATTCTCTTAGGGGTTTTATTAGTCATTTCCATCCTCAAGTAACTAAAATGATAGAGAACGTGTGGGCTCAGGTGTCTGCAGACAGCAAAGGTGAATGGGCCTGATTCCTCTCTGGCTTGAGGCGGGCGGACAGGATGTTGTCAGGGCTCAGAGGGCCTTGGTTGGTTTCATGGGCCCATGTGTGACCTCTTTCCCCCAGGCGCACCCACACCTCGTTACCGGCGTCAGCGTTGGCTTCCTCTTCGGCACTCTCCGTGACAAGGTGCACTTGAGCCGGAGTCTCAGGCACAGCATGATGGGTGTTACTGATTTCAGTGGAGAGAGATCAGTGTTAGCAATTCAATGGGGGTTGGGGGTTCTGTCTTGGGGGCCATGCCTGGAAGTGTTTCCAAGTACTTCTGAGGTCATTCTGGTACTAGAGATGTTAGGTTCAGTAGGAACCTGAGTTCTGAATTTCCCAAAAGGGCAAAGAGAACACAGAGACTGTAGTCGGCAAACAGGCCTTTACTGCTGCTGGCTAGCCAGGGTCAAGCCGCCTCTGACACGCAGGTCAGGATGGAACAGGCAAGACCTCGAGCTTTTTCAGGGGAAACCTTATATAGGCCCTTTACCAGCCGTTACAGTGAAGCCCGCACAGCACATAGCCAATGAGTTTGTAACTTGATCACTTGATCACTTGAATCCCGTTATTCATCGATTTGCTCGAGTGGGCGCCAGTAACATTTCCATTGGACCCTATCACGTGCCAGTGTAGCCCAATGGCATCTGGTTGATTCAGGAATATGAAGAGCCTCAAACCGTCCCTTCAGGGACGGTTTGTAACACCACATTTAATTTTAACCTGTATACCGTTTCAAACGGTGCCTCCACTTTTTGTGTTCCCTCACAGAGAACATGGAGTTCCGCCCGGAAGCCAGGTCCTCAGTGCAGGGGAAGCGTTTCAGTCCTTTGTGAAATGCATCTTTACCTCAATTATTACATATTTTTAATTTTTTAGGCAGTGCTGCTAAAATAGGCAGTTTACAGTGCTACTAATCTTAGGGCTTCATGAATAACGCTGCCATCTCCACCAGAGTGTCTACGACCCTCCATGAATGTTCCAGTGGCACGCCCCCGCCTTGGGATGGCACAGTGCCACGAACACCAGCCTTATACACACAGGGCCATGAGCTCAGTTCTCCTGACCCCTCGTGCACCAATCACAGTCCCGGAGTTCTGCCATCTGGAACCCCCCACCCCACCTGTGGTGAAACGCTGAGGCTCCCCGCACAAAATCTATGAGCAGGGCCAGGGATCCCCTTCTGTCCCAGGGGATCAGCGGCCGGAGGATGGTGAAAAATGCAAGAATCTGGCGAAGTTTCAAAATGCTTTACTTAACACAGGTTCAGGCATACAAATCAGCAATAGGAAAAATCCTGAGCTTAGGATTCCCAGCTGGACCCTGGCCACGTGTAGGCCAAGATGGCGGCCATCACGTGTTAAGGCCCTGTAGAGAGGAGACAAAGACAAGGAAATAAGGCTCCAGCAGAAAGGGCGGGGGAGAGGGGGGGAGAGAGAGGGGGAGAGGGTAAGAGAGAGGGGGAAAGAGAGAGGGAGAGAGAGAGAAGGTAAGAGAGAAGGTGAAGTGGGCCGGAGCGATAGCCCAGCAGGTAGGGCGTTTGCCTTACACGTGGCCAGCCCGGTTCTATCCCCGCATCCCATATGGTCCCCTGAGCACTGCCAGGAGTAATTCCTGAGTGCAGAGCCAGGAAAAACCCCCTGAGCATTGCCAGGTGTGACCCAAAAAAAAAAAAAAAAAGAGAGAGAGAAAGGGTAAGAGAGAGAGAGGGAGAGAGATGGAGGAGAGAGGAGAGAGAGAGAGAGAGAGAGAGACCCGCCAAGGGAGAGAGAGAGCAGAGAGGAAGCAGCCTAGTTTTTTATCCCTGCACCTCAGCCCTCCCACAGGAACAAAAAGCCATCAAGGTCAAATGCCCTCAGGTATTTGACCTCAGAAATTCTCCCAGGACCTCACCTAGGCCCTTTAAGATGTTAATATTGCCTACTCAAGATATGCCTCATAATGCCTTTGAAGGGTAGAAAGAAGGGGTTTCTGTTGTTTTTTGTTTTTTGTTTTTAATTAAACATTTAAAAAAATCTTTTTTAATTTTTTTTATTTTTACAATTACAAAGATATACAATTAAAAAGTTCATATTTGGGTTTTTGGTCATTCAGTGTTCCAGCACCCATCCCACCACCAGTGCCCATCTCCCACCACCAACGTCCCCGGTTCCCTCTCCATGGAAGGTTCTTTATTTCTTTCCCTTTCTCTCTCTTTCTCTCTTTCCTTCCCCTCCAGACTATGGATTACAGAACATACATTAAAGGGTTGTCATGTGTATCTTTTTGCCTCTGTTTAATGCTCAGTTCTAGATTGGCATTAGTACCCTCGACAATTGTTAGCACACTGTTCCATTTTCTGTCTTACCTAGCCTCTGACTCCCCACACGTTTGTGATAATTTCCACCTTTGACAAGACCTTCTGCTATATGTTTCACTTGACCTTGGATATTGGTATCATAATATGTACATATATATTTATGTTATGCAGATAAATGCAGTCATTCGGTATCTGTCTCTCTCCTTCTGGCTAATTTCGTCTGAGGTAAACTGTATCTCAGAATACAAGGCATGCATCTGTACTAAAGACTATACTAATGCCAGTTAAATATTTCTCCAAGCCTTCACAAGAGTCTCGTCTTTACTTCATGGTAGTTTTGTATTTTAGTTGCCTTTGAGTTATCAGGGGAGCCATGCTTGCTTGCTTGGAGGCAAACAGCATTTCTCTCTGACATAATTACTTAGAGATCCAACGTGTCTAGGCAAATATACCGTTAAGATCTAGCTAGTCCCACAATGATTGTGGTAGCATGAGAGAATATTTATACCAGCCGGTATAGGATACATGGTCAGATAAACTGCCACATTTAAACTGTCCTCCTAGGGGCCGGGCGATAGCCCAGCGGTAGGGCATTTGCCTTGCATGCGGCTGGCCTGTGCTGGCCCGGGTTCGATCCCGGCATTCCATATGGTCCCCCGAGCACCGCCAGGAGGTAATTCCTGAGTGCAGAGCCAGGAGAAACCCCTGAGCATTGCCGGGTGTGACCCGAAAAGCAAAAAAAAAAAAAAATAAATAAATGAACTGTCCTCCTATCTACAAAGCGACCTGCAGGAGGCAATCCAGGCCAGATACAGAGGCTCTGACCAGATGCAGAGTCTCTTGGCGCCCACCCTACACCATTACAGTGTGTGCAACCTCAACTATAGCACAAGCCCAGTGAGACCACTGTAGCTAGAGATGAGCAAACATCGCAGCCACGAGTGTGTGTGTGTGTCCTGAACACATGTGTAAACCCACAGATAAGGCAAACACCCACACTCATGCATGCATGAGCTCCAGTTGTCACAGTAACGGCCAAGGGGAGGGGAGGGGAGAAGACATCCCCTGATCTAACATTCTGGTCTCTCAGCTGTGGCTTCCATGGCAATTTCTATGTTTTTGTTTGTTTGTTTGTGTTTTGTGTTCCTAGCCAGAAGACAGCTCTGAGCTCTGTTTGTGTTTGTGAAAAACTGCAGCAACCCAATCCAAGGCATCCTTAACAGACTCAAGACAATTCTTTTTTTTTTTTTTTTTTTTTTTTTGCTTTTTGGGTCACACCCGGCAATGCTCAGGGGTTACTCCTGGCTCTGCACTCAGGAATTACTCCTGGCGGTGCTCGGGGACCATATGGGATGCCGGGATCGAACCCGGGCGGCATGAGCCGGGCGTGCAAGGCAAACGCCCTACCCACTGGGCTATCGCTCCGGCCCCTCAAGACAATTCTTATGTGGCCCAAACTAACAGAGCTCAGGGTTGTCTCCAGTCTCTAACTCAGAGTCACTGCTGGCAGGTTTAGGGCACCAGGTCTGGTGCCAGGGATGAAACCTGGTTCCAATGCATGCAAGGCCTGGGCCCCAGCTCTGTACTGTTGCTCCATTGGCAAGGTCATTGTTTTTAACTTTTATTGTTTGGGGTTTGAAGCCACAAAAGGCAGCGCTAAGGGCTTGCTCCTGGCGTGTGCTCAGGAATCACTCCTGGCAGGCTTGTGGGATCATCTGGGGTTCCAGGGATCAAATCCATAGACTGCTTCTAGCTGTAATCTGTTAGAAAGACAGTCTGGGCAGCGTAGCATGGTCAGTGACTCCGACTCCAACACCAGCAGAGCAGAGGAAGGAGTGGAAGCTACAAGCAAATGGGTGACGCCTAGCTCTGTCCATCCCTTGGAGACACACCATCTTTCCTTCCCATGTTTCAGTTCCATCCAGTAGCAGTCACAGTTACATTCTCCCCTACAACAAAGTCCCCTTTTTCCTCTTATGAAGATCCAGTCACCCCCTTCTGTAGACGGACCATTCCCATCAGTCCGTGGAGCTGCTCTGGAGAGTATCATTTTTCTCTCCAGTCACAATCCCACCTGGATATTTTACAACCTAAAAATAAATCACGAAGCCAATTACCCCCCACATTCTACACACATCTTCACCTACACTCCACCTCCAACATATTTATATACAAAGACACATATAACAAGCAAGGAAGAAAATGAACATGAAAATGCTCATTTTCTACAGTTGCCTTAACTGACCCGGAGGCCATAGAACACGTGTGTGAATTCTTCTTCCCTTTCCTATTTAAAGTTCCCTTGGCCCATGGCCAGCACCACAGCTCTTGGGGTTCTTTCACTGCTGTGAAATCCTAAACATCCGCCCTGAAGAGTCTTGAGTCCTTTAAGGATGGCTTTGATTGTGTTTCTGCAGTTTTCCATGAACTTTTCTAAAAACTAATAAAATGCATCATATTGCTTATCATCAATCTGCCGTCTTGGCCATTTCTCAGTGCATAGTTGGGTGGCGTCAGATATGCTCTTATTCTTGAGCAGCTGTCCCTCTCCAGCCTCCCCGTCCAGAACTGTCCTCATCTTGCAAAAATTCCATTAGCTTTGACTAATGGACCTGACACTGCTAAAAGGACTATCAGCCAATTATCTAGATTTCAAACACAGTCATTTTTGCCTTCCGGGTATAGCAGCGACCAGATCTATATTGACAATCAGTCACCCAGTTAATATCTTAAATCACTTTTCCTGCCTCTTGGCTTAGTGCAGGGGTGGGGACCATCCACCCTGACGGCTGTTGTGGCCTCCACAATCTGACCCTGGTCCATGACAGGACAGATGCTTGTTGGCTTCTTGTTGGCCATGGTTCACAGATGATGTGATAAATATAAATGTCTTTTGGCAGAAAAAGTGTCCCCCCCGCAGGTTTAGTGGACCTCAAGTGACCAGTGGAGATACCAGCTTCTGAATAAATGCCATCATTCTTGTGTCCTGCAGAAGTATTCCTCCCTGAGAAAACTCAAAGTTATAGGAATGAAAAGCAAAACCAAAAAGAAAACTGAAAACAAGTGAATTGTAGGGTAAATTCTGTTCTTATTTTCATTTGTTAATTCCTGTTCCCCTTATGCTCTGGTCTTGAGAAAAACACTAGTAATTGTCATTGTATTATGTAATACGCATCCTAGAAATCAACACAGAGGCTAGTTTCAGAGAGCTTGGTCTCCTAGCTAATATAATAAATAAGTTGCCAGAAGTTCTTTACTGGTCTTGTGTGTGTGTGTGTGTGTGTGTGTGTGTGTGTGTGTGTGTGGGGTATGTGCCATACCCCGCAGTGCTCAGGAGTTATTCCTAGCTCAGCACTCAGGAATCACTCCTAGCAGTGCTCAGGGGACCAAATGCAATGATGGGAATTAATCTGGGTCAGCTACATGCAGAGCAATCACCCTATATGCTGTACTATCTCTTTAACAGTCTTTTTGTGTGAGCTATTTCTGCATGATAAATGTAAAATGTGTGACATGGTGAAAGGAAAAAAGGTGTAACCGAGGTCTGTGAGCCTGAATGTCCCTTTTTACATGAATTGTGTTTCAAGGTATATGAAATATGCTGAGTATTTGTGTGACATACCAGGATAAATGAATAAGACAATTCTGCAACTTCACTAATAGAATGCTGTGGTCAGGGAATGCAACTCTATGTTCAAATCTATAAGGAGCAAAGCACTGCTCCTTTGAGAAAGAGTCATCCTCCCCAGCTGTCATCCTCCCTCTGGGGCCATCTTGCAGTTATGAAACATGAAGCAACCATACGAACTAGTTACCCTCCAGCTCCTCCCACACTAGGACTCAGCACTGGCTTCTGCTGGTTAGGGGAGGGAAGTGCATAGCTCCATCTCTGCCATCAAGGCCTTTTCTTCTTACTAAAAAATTCATTCATTTGGGGGAAAGGGGGGCTATAGTACAGCAGGTAGGGCATTTATTTGCCTTGCATGTGGCTCATCTGAGTTCAATCCCCTGACATCCCATATGGTCCCCTGAGTGAGGCCAGGAGTAACCCCCTGAGCATTGCTGAGGTGTGACCCCAAAAATTTATTTGTTCATTCATTCATTTGTATTGAATCTACACAGTTACAAAGTTGTTCATGATTGGGTTTCAATCATACAATGTTCCAGCACTGTCCCTTCACCAGTGGACATTTCCCACCACCAATGTCCCCCCATTTTCCTTCAGCACCCCACCCACCGCCTGCCTCTATGCAGACACTCCTCCTTCTTCCTCCTCCTCCTGCTCTTACTCTTTCTCCTCCTCTTTTTTTCCTTTTTCCTCTTCTGATCTATCTATCTATCTATCTATCTATCTATCTATCTATCTATCTATCTATCTATCTATCTATCTATCTATCTATCTATCTATCTATCTATCTATCTATCATCTATCCATCCATCCATCCATCCATCCAACCACCCACCAATCCACCCACCACCCACCTACCCACCCACCTACCCACCTACCTACCTACCCTACCTACCTACCTACCTATCATCAGCAGCATCATCTATCCTTTAACAACAACAAAAACTCCTCTAGATCTAGCAAGGAAAGAGTGACTTGATTTCCCAAGGGAAAGTCTTGAGCTTTCATTCTGTTTCCTGGCTACTAATATTTGTGTTAAAATTCATCAAACTTCACAAATTAGGGCTGGGGGATAATGCAAAGGGCTGAGCATATACTTTACATGTGGGAGGTCTGAGTTGGATCCCTTGAACCGCATGGTTCCCCAAGCATGGAGCTAGACGTAGCTCCTAGGCATTGTTTGGTTAAGCCAACACCCAAATAAAAAATGTTTGATTTTTAAATCAAAATTCATTTCCTCAGTCACATGAAGTCACCCACTTCAGGTGCTCAATATAACTAATAATCCCCATATTGGACAATGCAGAGAGAGAGAGAGAGAGAGAGAGAGAGTTCTGATGCATTACCAGGACAATGCAGAGAGAGAAAGTTCTGATGCATTACCAGGCCTTTTAGGGTACCAGGCAGTAGCTGCAAGTTCTAAGTAGCTAAGCTTCAGAGACATGCAAGGCACCGTGGCCTGGTCCTCAAAATGGTAGACTCTGAAGATCAAGCAGAGAGATGGACAAATGTCACCTGTGGAAGGTCCCAGGGAGGGCAGCAGCCTATTCTGTAGTTCTCACCAATTCCTAAATACATAATTTGAATAGACAGACCAAGCGACAGACAGAATAACCACATTTGTTCACTGACCAACAATGTGAGGGCTTGTATAAGGGGAAGAGCCAAATGGATCTCCAGAGCATTTGCTTTCAGAAGATAATATAGGTAGGTAGGGAGGGAGGAAGGAAGGAAAGGAGGAAAGGAGGGAGGGAGGGAGGTAGATTAGATAGATAGATAGATAGATGATAGATAGATGATAGATAGATAGATAGAGATAGATAGATAGATAGATAGATAGATAGATAGATAGATAGATAGATAGATAGATAGATAGATAGATAGATAGATAGATAGATAGATAGATAGATAGATAGATAGATAGATAGATAGATAGATAGATCACTTGATCACTTGAATCCCGTTATTCATCAATTTGCTCGAGCGGCGCCAGTAACATTTCCATTGGACCCTATCACGTGCCAATGTAGCCCAATGGCATCTGGTTGATTCAGGAATATGAAGAGCCTCAAACCGTCCCTTCAGGGTCTTTACAAGGAAGTCTGACCATCTTGTAGGTGGGCGGCCACATGATCTTTTGACATCCCGTGGGATCCAGTCGGTAATGGCTCTAGTCCAGCGGTTGTCTCCAAATCGCATTACATGTCCAGCCCATCTGATTTTCGATGCCTTGGCAAATGAGACAGCGTCCCTGATTCTGGAATGGTGGACGGAGGTCACAACTCCAGATTCCCTCTCTCACTTGAGTGAGGCGTGATATTCCAAGCATAGCTCTTTCGATTCCTCTCTGGGAGACCCAAATAGCATTCTCATCCTGCTTTCGTAGGGTCCAGGTCTCTGAGGCATATGTTAATGCAGGGAAAACGGTGGAGTCAAAGAGATGTGCCCGGAGCCGGAGGTTCTTTGTCCTTTTAGCTATTTCTTCCATGCCTTTGAAGGCATTCCATGCCGCTCTCTTCCTCCCTGCGCAGCTCAGGTTTTAGGTCGTTCATCATGTTGATTTCTCGACCTAGGTACACATAACTGCTGCATTCAGAGATGTTTGTTCCATTGAGAGTGAATGGGGCCTCAATACTGCTCTAACGGAACCACACTTGGGTGCTTTCTTGACTATTGAACAAACCCAAACTTACTCTCTTGCAAAGGAATAGATAGATAGATAGATAGATAGATAGATAGATAGATAGATAGATAGATAGATAGATAGATAGATAGATAGATAGATAGATAGATAGATGATAGAGAGAGATAGATAGATGAGATAGATAGATAGATGATAGAGAGAGAGATAGATAGATAGATAGATAGATAGATAGATAGATAGATAGATAATAGATAGATGATAGAGAGATAGAGAGATAGAGAGATAGATAGATAGATAGATAGATAGATAGATAGATAGATAGATAGATAGATAGATAGATAGATAGATAGATAGATAGATTAGATATCACTAATAATTCCAGATCACTTTGCACTTTCAGAAACTGGAGCCATATGAAGCTAGCATTCAGTCAGTACTAGTGCTCAGTTTCTGTTCACACTTGTTCCTCTGGGTTCATTCAAGCAGGATTCCACTTGTCTGCATGTCCTGTATGACAAACTTTGGCTCAGGTGCTAGCAAGGGTGAAGGAATCTTGGCTCTGTTCCTCAGCCTCTCTTTCCCTTCCTGAATTTTAGGGAGAAAGTGGCCCCAAATGATGTGTGAAGAGTTGGTTTCCTTCATTCTCATCGTGGCCCCCAGTTATTCACAGCATGTTGTTTCCAGATGCCTTAAAGAAGATTTCTTTTAATATATATATTTGGTCTGGATTTTCTAGCCTATACTCAGAGGGAGTGTTGGTCTTCATTATTTAGTCTGCTCTACCATAAACCTCTCCATTTATTTTGGCCGGGTGCCTTGTGATTCTCAGTATGGAACCATTTTACACTAAGTTAAATGGACTAGATATTTTGTGACCCACTAGGATGATGCAGAGTTGGGCAGTAGTTTACAGGAGGCCCTGTCTGTCCTCCCCTGTCCCCTCTTCTCCAGATGCTCCTGACTGCCCCTCCCCCCAGCTACCTCAAGGTAAACCCCCTTCCCTGCAAAGCAGTAAAGGGCCTGGGGTTCATACTGGTCCACACTATCCTTAGGGCACATCTCTTTAGGCCTGGGGTTTCTTTCTCGAGTGATTTTGGGGGAACTTCCCCAATAGAAGCCGACCCTAATGATTTATCACGACCAGCACTTAGGACAGAAGTGACTTCCTATACTCACTCAGTACTCAGCGACTTCCTGTACTCAGTACTCAGTGACTTCCTATACTCAGTACTCAGTGACTTCCTATACTCACTCAGTACTCAGTGACTTCCTGTACTCACTCAGTACTTGACTCCCTGCACTCACTCAGGACTCAGTGACTTCCTACACTTACTCAGTACTCAGTGACTCCCTGTACTCACGCAATACTTGACTCCCTGTACTCTCTCAGGACTCAGTGACTTCCTGCACTCACTCAGGACTCAGTGACTTCCTGCACTCACTCAGTACCCTGTGACTTCTTGTACTCACTCAGTACTCAGTAACTCCCTGTATTCAGTACTTCCTATGCTTCCGGTCCCTTTGCTGCTGTGATTCCTAGGCTCCCACAGAGTTTCCAGGGGGTTGCCCCTTTCAGTTGACCCCCAGAATCACACTCAGCCTGTGCCTGGGGTTGGAATCAAACTCCCAGACTTATGCCTGCAAGGCAGGTGCCCCTTCCCTGAGCCATCCTGGGTCCTGGTCTCTGGGATTTGAGATTTGGGCTGGCCAGTTCTTTACTGGTTCATTATTTCTGATACCTTCCTAAATGATGACTTTTTTTTTCTTTTTATGTTTTGATAGCCTGACAAGCTACCCGTGTCGTATTTGATATGCCAAATACCAATAACAATTATAGACCTCATTCCCATGACGTGATGGAATATTTTTGAGGCTCTTTATGTTCCTGGAGCAAGCAGATGCTCTTGGGCTACACTAGCATGTGACAGGACATATGGAGATGTTACTGGTGCCCGCTCGAGCAAATCGATGAACAACGGGAAGACAAGTGAAGTGAAGTGATTTTGATTGAACACTCTAGTTTTCTCTGGAAAGTGTCCTTCTGTAACATAGGGCAAATGTTCACCACTTTGCACTATTTCCTTCCATGTCAGAGGGGGAGAAAGATGTCTCCAAACTCACATCAGACTAGCAGTTGTAATCATTGTGCTTTGAGAACTCTGAGGCTCCAACATGTTCTGTTGTTAGTTTCTTCCCCCCTTATCTGTCCACACTTTCTGCCCTGTGGATTACTCTTCTTTGGTCATTCCTCTCTTCTTGAGTATTGGTGGTCCCATTTTTTTATGATTTTTATTAAAATACCATGATTTACAGAGTTGCTCATAATAGAGTTGTTTCAGGCATGCAGTGTTCTCACATGAATCCTACCACCAGTGTAACCTTCTCTCCATAATGCCCCAGTTTTCCTCCCACTGCCAAACCTGCTCCATTAGCAGGCAAATAACAGATTTACTTCATCTTGCTTGCTTCCCAAAAAAAATGGCAAGTGGAATTATCAGGAAAAAAATCAACAAAGTCCATTTATGATCTGGATGCTTGCACCTCAGAGCGGAGTGACTGAAGACATTATCTGAGGGTTTTCTGAGCACGGTGGTGCCGCCTGAGCCCTCTGTGGAGCCTCATGGAAGTGAAGAGATGAAAACTGTAGAGGAAGTCACTTTCACCCTGCGGACATTTGCTGCGGGCCTCTAAACATCATTCCCATCAAATGTTCTGTTTCACTAGACGGTCAGTACTGTGAAATATGGAGCTGTCAGTGTAAGTATCATAGATGATGGTCCCATTTTTTTCTACTCTCCACTCACTGGCTTGTTTTGATCTTCTTACACTCTCTTGGTATCCTCATCTCTTCCCCAAACTTAGTTACTTCTCTGCCTCTCTTCTGTGTTCTGAAATACTTGCCTATGTGCCCACTTTATGCTAAGTGCATTGCATAGCGCCTCTGCCACGGTCTTTGGCTTCTGTGTTTGTGGTCTCCGTGATGGACCGGAAACCTGGACATCAGTTTGAATTCTTCCTCCCTACACCCCTGTCCATCGATTCCGATTCACCTGCTGTTGTGACCTGTCCTCGTATCCACTTTATTTGAGTTTGACCCTTGTCCGCTGCCCCCATGCCAAGGCCCAGTCTCTGCTTCATCACCCTCGGGCCCTTCCCACCATCCAGAATGGAATATCTGAAATGCCCTCCTGATTCTGTCCCTGCCCCACCCTGGCTCTTGGCAGCTTCCCGAGTTCTAAAGATAAATCCCATTAACCTTGAGCCTTCTGTAACCTGACCCTGTCTTCTCCTTCCTCCTCTCTCTTCTCATTTTTTCCATTCCACAGTAAGCCTCATCTGTGCTGAGCTATTTCTATCTCCACTCCGGCCTGATCACACTGTTAGATTTGGTCTGTGTGGAGCCAGGGCCTTGCAGTGATGTACTCCGTCCTAGATTGCGCCTCCCTGCTCGTCTGACATCTCATACTTTGACTTTCTCATTAGCCTGTTTCCTCCCCCCTGTCCCCATCCCTCACCTCTGGGACCACCCAAGTCAGCTCTCAGGCTTGATGGTGGAGCTAAGAGGAATGGCTACCTCTTTTTCCCCTAATTATGGTATTCCTAAACATTTCTAAATATTCCTAAATATTTCTAAAGAAGTATTCACTGTTTCATAGGCACATTGTTTGGTACTGGAGAGATAGAGCAGCAGGTAAGAAGCTGCCCTATATGCACTTATATGACCAATTAGATCCCCAGCACCACATATGATTCTCTGAGTCCGACCAGGAGTAATCCCTGAGCACAGAGCCAAGAGTAAGCCCTGAGCAAAGCTAGGTACATTCATACACCTTCCCCCACTACCACCCAAAAAAACATAGCTCCATATTTTATCCCAGCCTGTCTCGGGCTTTCTGTTCCTTTGTGAACTTGGTTCATAAAGTCTTATCTTCCATTTGAACAAGATGATGGTTGACCTTCCCTTGGTTTGCTGCAGCAGGTTTGGCCTTCATAGCCATATTGTTAGCCCCACCCAAAGTATTACCATGTAAAATAAAAATATTTTCTTTCAGTCCCAGGAGAGATCAGTTGTGTCAGCACAAGCTAGAATTCATACAGGCAAAGCAGCGGCTGCCCCAGAACCCGAGCCCAGAGCTTCTCATCCCCCTGCAGCTTCCAGTATGGGCCTCAGTGTCCCAGACCTCATTCGTGGCACTTGAACACACTCCTTGTCTTCTTAAAAAAAGCAAGATAAATTGGGGCCGGAGTGATAGTACGACCGTTAGGATGCTTGCCTTGCATGAGGCCCACCCAAATTTGATCCCCTGCATCCCATATGGTCCCTTGAGCACTGTCAGGAGTAATTCCTGAATGTGCAGAGCCAGGAGTAAGTTCCCCCTGAGCATTGCTAGGGAAAAAAAAAAAGAAAAATTGATGCTGGTTTAGATAGTAGTAATTCCTTTTTGCCGAGAGCTCTAATAATAGCACCTCTCAACAGCTGGAACTCTCAGCCTCTCGGCTCCTGACAGACTCTTCAGACAGCGGCAGAGGGGGCTCTTGGAGAAGGCCTGCCGCCTCCCCCGCCCTGCTACTGTCCTCACTCCCATCTACCAACTGCTCGCTATGCTAAGACCTCGGTTTCAGACACCAACATGAAACTCGGTTCTTAGTCATTAGGTTGGCACATTTCCCAGGAAAAGTAATGTGACTTGTCCCAAGAAACAGGACCCAGTCAGCCTCACCATGAGGGAGTCTGAGAGAAATTTGGTTTAGGGTTTTTTTTTCTCCTGCTTTCTGGACCACACCTGGTGATGCTCAGGTGTTTCCTCCTGGCTCTGCATTCAGGAATTATTCCTGGCAGTGCTCAGGAGACCAAATGGGATGCCGGGATCGAACCCAGGTCGGCCTCATGCAAGGCAACGCCTCCCTGCTGGACTATCGCCCAGCCCCTGAGAGAAATTTGTTAATGGCTTGTTTCAGATTTCACTGGAGTCAAGAAAGACTGGTAGGTTCATTACAAATCAACAGATCCTCTGTGTTCGCCTCCTCAAATGACTCGGGATTTTTAAAAATCTAAGTATTGGTTCTTTCAGGAGGAGGAAGAACGTTGTTTGTTGGCAGTAAAGACCGAGAACCAAAGGCTTTGTGCTTCTCTATTAAAAAGTTTCTAGTCGCTGGACTTGGAACCTTCTGCCTCCCACACCGCCAGGGCTCTTTGGGAAATGTGGCTGATCTATGTCTCTTTCAGTCAAAACTCTCACCATTATCATCTACAGAAGTCCAACTGCAAGGCTGCAGGGAGTTACACTGAAGAGAGCAGAGACCTAAGAGTGCTGGGGAGTCTCACAGCTCTGTAGACACACAGAAGGCCCTGCCCGCGCCTGTGGAACGGCCTGGGAATTCCGCGCCAGTGTTCCCATGTGCTGTTCTCTTTGATTTGCCCCATTTTTTCTTTATGAGGGAGCTGCCTGTGTCTCTCTGGGCCCTGTGAGAGGAAACATGGTTTTCCCAGAACTTCTAAATATATTATCCACAAAAAAGTGGATTTCTCTCCCTCGTCTGCCCCTTCTCTTAGAGGTAAATTGCCTCTCCATTCTTCATTGGATAGTTTAATTGCTTTCCTTTCTGGAACCTTCTCCCCTGAGGAGGTAAACCGCCAACAAGCTTTGTACCTGCCCCCATGATAGCTCTGTTTCCTCTGTGGGCAGCGTGTCTCCACATCCCTCCTCAAGACCGTGAGCATCTCGGGGACAGGGAGTGGGGCTTGTGTTCTTCTCTTCTTTGTACTTGGTATTCTAAATTCATATGGGGCTTACCTATGACCACTTATCTCCTCTCTAAATTCATGTGGGGGGGTACTGACTGACCACCTTATTTCCTCTCTAAATTTGTCTATGAAATGCCCCTGGCTCTAGGTGTGCTATTTAAATGCCATCTGGACTTTTGAAGGATTTTTGCCTACCTCTGTCTGGTTCCTTCCCACCCAGGTAAAGGTCCCCTTCCTCCCTCCCAATCACTTCTTCACCCATATGAAATGGGTGAGAGGTGGGTGCTGCAGGGGGCTGGGTAGACTTTGGGAGCTGAGTTGGAGCCCTGCACTTTCCTGCACAGAGAATGCAGGCAGGTTATCCTGCTGGGATTTTCCTCAGCTGAAAGGGAGTTAGCTCCCACCTGCCTTCAGGCTAGTCCACAATAACCTCTGTCAGGCCTCCCAGCCAGTGCCAGAACTGCCTCTGGGCTCCAGCAGGCTCTGTGACATGTTCCCTCTCTCTTATCCTGAGCACATCTATGGTTTATTTGCTTGTGTTGGTGTTTGGGATTCAACATCCCCGGTATGTTTAATTTGCTGTCTGGCGGACCTGGAGTCGGAAAGAGAATGAAAACCTGACTTGGGTCATTTACTTTCATGGGCTTGAAACAAATGACCTCATCCACCTGGAGATGTCTATGAAGTCATATTGATGTTGGTTGATGAGAGGCCACGACTTTCTGGAAATCCACAGAGGGTGTGAATCTAAGCAGTGTCAGCGCCTCACTGACGTGTGTCTTGTATAAACGCACGGCAGTAGAGTCTTACCATGGTCTGCTGCCTGATGTGTGTCTTGTATAAACTCACTGCAGTAGAGTCTTACCGTGGTCTGCTACCTGACGTGTCTTGTATAAACTCACCGCAGTAGAGTCTTACCGTGGTCTGCTACCTGACGTGTGTCTTGTATAAACTCACCGCAGTAGAGTCTTACCGTGGTCTGCTACCTGACGTGTGTCTTGTATAAACGCACAGCAGTAGAGTCTTACCGTGGTCTGCTACCTGACGTGTGTCTTGTATAAACTCACCGCAGTAGAGTCTTACCGTGGTCTGCTACCTGGACGGTGTCTTGTATAAACGCACAGCAGTAGAGTCTTACCGTGGTCTGCTACCTGATGTGTGTCTTGTATAAACTCACCGCAGTAGAGTCTTACCGTGGTCTGCTACCTGACGTGTGTCTTGTATAAATGCACCGCAGTAGAGTCTTACCGTGGTCTGCTACCTGATGTGTGTCTTGTATAAACGCACAGCAGTAGAGTCTTACCGTGGTCTGCTACCTGACGTGTGTCTTGTATAACGCACCGCAGTAGAGTCTTACCGTGGTCTGCTGCCTTACACCTCTCAGCGCAGAGCTGTGAGCCAGGACTTCGTCTCCGGGTGCACCTAGGCTTATCAGTCCTCGGGTGAAACATAGACCCAGGAGTCTGCCCTGATTCCAAATTGTGCTGTGTACTATAGAACACTTCCTGCTCTGCCATACCTGGTTCGCTGTAGTGTTTTCCACGAGCGCCACAAGACCCCATCCTGCCCCAACCTGAGACTCTGAGTCTGTCCACAAATGAGAGACAGTTTGCAGCAGTCTGTCTACAAATATTGATTCTACAGGGGGAAACTAGCTATGTGAGTTGGGTTGGGGGAATGGGTCAGCTGGGCAGGAATTGATGTACCTGGGCCTTCTCTGCAGGGACCTCAAGTGAAATCCCCACTCTGGGCAGCTTCTTGGTTGAGTCCCTGTTCTCCAGCACTTCCCGGGGACAACAGAGCCCCAACTTACTACTCAAGGTCTTTGCACTCGCAGGGAGGCTTCCGTAACTCGTTGACAAACAAGAGGTACATCCTGAGGTTCCCAGCGCTGGAGACGCTAATGCTGGATGACAACAAACTGTCCAACCCCAACTGCTTTGCCAGCCTGGCTGGGCTCAGGAGGTAACGCCGCCAGCCTCTCTCTGGAGGCTCCCTAGGAGCCCCCAGCCTTGCTCACAGCTCAGGCCTACTCTACAAGTCAAAAGGCCCCAACGCTTTACTTCTTCTGGGTGGCCATGGGTTAGTCCTTCCTCTCCTTTGCTTCAGTTCAGCCATAAAAGCAAGGACTCAGGGATGACCTTTTTTTTTTGCTTGTTTTATATTTTGCTTTTTGGGTCACACAGGCAGCGCTCAGGGGTTACTCCTGGCTCTTCACTCAGGAATTACTCTTGGCAGTGCTCGGGGACCATATGGGATGCCGGGATCGAACCCACGCCGGCCACATGCAAGGCAAACGCTCTACCCGCTGTGCTATCGCTCCGGCCCCAAGGGATGACATTTTTTAACAAATTAGAGGTTGCAAAGACAGATAAGAGTCAAGGGTCAGAGGAGATATCAATTTCAGGTAGATTTTTTTTTGTTTGTTTTATTTTGTTTTTGGCCAGATCTGGCAGTACTCAAAGGAGATTCCTGGCTCTGTGCTCAGGGATCATGCTTTGCCTTGCTCTGGGGACCATATTGGATGTCACGGAGTGTAGGGTGGGCCACATGCAAGGCAAGGGTTCTAACCACTGTACTGTCTCTCAGGCCCTTAGTATTCTGACTGAGATATGGAATCAATATGGAATCAATAACAACAGCAAAAAAAAAAAAAAAATCAGTATCTGAAAGAGACCTGCTGAGCTCTGCCCATTGGTGAAAGTAAATTTAAACCTGGCATTTAATTGGTTATGCTTTAGTTCTCTAGAAAATCTATTCAGCTCCCGTTTGTTCATACTACTTTGTGTCAGGCCATTTAAAATATGGTCTCATCAAATCTTCTCAAAAACTGCAGAGGAGTAACAAATACTGTCCCCAGTTTAGTGACAGGGATAGTGGGAGGCCCAGGGAGGCCGTCATTGGCTGAAGATCGCCTGAGGGGAGTCAGGGTTCGAGGCTGGAATTCCTGTGTTCTTGCCCTAAAGTTGCTTGGTTAATGCCCCCGAGCTGTCATTGCTGCTGTGATTCTGTATTCACTTTCCTTAATTGAAGACTGAAGAAGTTAAGCCTGGAGCAAAACAGGATTTCCCGGATCCCGTACTTACAGCAGGTCCAGATCCGAGGCAGCCCCAGTGAGTGGGCGGAAGGCGGGGCAGTGCCCGCAGAGAGGCCCAGCCCGTGCTGCACTCCAAGGCGTGGACGTATGAGGCTGAAGACGAGCAGCCGGATTACACCGTACTGCCCATGAAAAAAGACGTTGACCGGACAGGTGAGTGGAGCCGCTGTGCCAGGATGGCAGCTTGGTGGTGGGAAGCGACTTCCTAGCATGATTCCAAGAGTTCCGGGCTCCCCTGGGGACCTACTGTCCTTAAACTGTCCAGCCTGGGAGGAGAGGTGACACTCACGAATAATTTCACTGATTCTCTGGCAGGTCCTGACAGTCAAGAGGCTGGTTTAAAGTGTTTTTGTCGTTTGTTCACAGGCTAGTTTAAAATATTTTTGTTTTTACTTCACCTCAAGACACTAAGAAGTAAGGTTTTCCAGAGATACTTAAGCTGAACTTGTGTCTTTTTCACTCTTTTTCTTCTTTCTTTTGGCTTTTTAGGTCACACCTGGCAAATGCTCAGGGGTTATTCCTGGCTCTGCACTCAGGAATTACTCCTGGACGTGCTCTGGTACCCTATGGGATGCTGGGGATTGAACGCAGGTCGGCTGCATGCAAGGCAAACGCCCTCCCCACTGTGCCTCGCCTCCGACCCCTAACCTGAGCATCTTTCTATCTTTCCTTCCCTTCTTGGCTGCTTGCTTGTCCTCTGAAACTGGTTCCCACCACAGTCTCAAGATCCACTGCTGCACACCATTTAGCAGCAGGAGATGGAAGAAATGTCACCTGTCATAAACCCAAATCTTTTCATACATGTGCCTGTTTCTAGATTCTTTTTTCTTTTTGGGGGTGGGAGTGAGGCCGTCGGGCATGATTTAGGGCCACCCCCAGCACTGCTAAGAGCTTACTCTTGACTCTGCACTCAAGAATCACTCCTGGTGATGTTCGGGACCCTATGGGATCCGGGTTGAGCCCAGGTCAGCCAGGTGCAAGGCAAATGCCCTCTCCTGCCCTACTATCTCTTCAGGTGCTACGTTTATTTTAATTTTTAAATTTGTGCTTCTTTGGGAGCCATACTGGGTAGTGCCTGGGGACTATTCCTTGCTCTGTCCTTGGTGGTTACTCCTGGTGATCCTGGAAGAACATACCACACGCCCATACCGTATAATGTGGGCGACCACACGCAGGCCTCATGCATGTAGAACTCTCCCTCCAGCCTTATTTCTGTTCAACTGAACTTACAGTGGGGAATATAGAAATTGTGTATGAAACAATTTATGTATGTATCTGTAGATGCCCTTTAACTGTCCATATTCAATGCAGAACAGTCATAGAGTCCCCATGATAACCTCCTAATCAACGCTCCTTGTAAGAACAACCAGCATTCTGGCATCTGTTGCCATGGGTTGGTTTTGCCTCATCTGAACTTCATGTTCTCTAGAACCAATCAGTGTGTGCTTGCTCACGTATGGTTTATTTCCTTCAACATGAAGTCTGTGAGACTCATTGATCTGTGGCACAGATCAGTAGAGCGTTCTTTCTCTTGTTCTCACTGGAGTCCATTTATACCACAATTTAACACAACTATTTTACTTTGATAAATATTTTTATTATTTTTTGGATAATACTGCTGTGAAAATTTCCTTCTCTTGGAGGTTCTCTTTTTTTTTTTCCTTTTTGGGTCACACCCCGCAATGCTCAGGGGTTTCTCCTGGCTCTGCACTCAGGAATCACTCCTGGCGGTGCTTGGGGGGACCATATGTGATGCCGGGATTGAACCCGGGCAGGCATGGGCCGGGCCACATGCAAGGCAAACGCCCTACCCACTGGGCTATCGCTCCGGCCCCCGAGGTTGTCATTTCTGTGGGTCTGTGGAAGGTGCGGACTAGATCAGACATCAAGTGCTTTTAGTGTGGTCGCACCCGCTTATTTTATTCCACTATTGAGATGTTTATTTTATTCTTTCAGTCTTCCAAATTTTATCTATTTTGGAAGTTGCTACTAACATTAATAAGTTCTGGTTAACTTATTAATCAGTTCTGAGAGACTCACACACACACAGGGCAGAGCTGCTACTTGCTCTCCCTGTGCCCAGCTGATCAAGAGGCATCCGGGAGGGATGGCGGGTTCTAGCGCTGGCCCGCCACCCCAGCAGAGCCTTGCAAGAAGCCAGAGGAACCCCCACACCATGAGGGCTGCCATTTTACACATCTGGACTCCCTTCTCCTCAGAGCTCCACCCAGCAGAAGAGCTGATCACAGCCCGGTTCATCAATAAATGCTCGAGTTTTGAGGTGACTACAAGAGAATCCCACCCACTCGGCAGAGCCTGTCAAGCTACCCATGTCGTATTTGACATGCCAAATACCAGTAACAATTATAGACCTCATTCCCATGACTTGATGGAATGGTTTGAGGCTCTTATGTTCCTGGAGCGGGCAGATGCCCTTGGGCTATCTCACATGTGACAGGAAGTATTGAGATGTTACTGGTGCCCAATCGAGCAAATCGATGATCTACGGGAAGACAGTGATACAGTGATTGGAAGTCGGTATTGCTTTGTGGCTTTAATTTGCATTTCTGTTATCTTGCTACATCTTTACGGTCCCTTTGATATCCTCAATTGGAAGTGCCTGTTCAAGTCTTCCACCTTTTCTTTTAGTGTTTTGCCATTGATTTGAGTTCTTTATATATCCCAGACATAATATTTTTTTTAGTTTTGTGTTGATGTTGTTTTTTTTTGTTTTTTTAAATTTTTTTTATTATACCACCGTGAGACATACAATTACAAAGGTGTTCATAATTGGTTCTTGGTAATACAGTATTCCAGCGCCCATCCCCTCCACCAGTGCCCCATTTCCACCACCAATGTACCCCACCCCCTCCCGCCCACCTCCAGGCTGCCTCAATAGCAGTAGCCCCATTTCCTCTCTTTCTCTCTCTCTCTCTCTCTGTCTCTGCATCTCTCTCCCTCTTCTTTTACACATTGTGGCTAGCCCTGCAGATATTTAGAGTTTATCACTTAAGTCTTTTTGTGTATATTCAATGGTGAGTTTTTCCCCCCCACACTTAGTAAAACACTGGTATCTATTTATACCCTATTAATGAATGCAGTAATTCTATATCTGAGACATAATATTTTTTGTGTATCTGTATATTAGGAAGGAAATTCATTCCATCCTATTGTTGAACTGAATGATTAATGGATGAACTGGAAGCTCTTAAGTGTAATAAGATGTAATTCATCTGTCTTTTATTAGTATTTTATTTTTGGGGCACCATACTTGGCATTTTTGTTTCCTGGTCATATATTAAGCCATGATAATATTTTTTCTATATTTTTTCTAGAAACGTGATTACTTTTGTTTTTACATTTTGCATCATGATCTATCTCAAATATAATGGATGGGAGGGTGAAAATTTACTTTTTATGTGTTAGAGTCTAATTATGTGGAAAGACGATATTGTTTTCCCCATATTGTAGGAGAGATTCTGTTATAGGGCAGTTGACAATAGATGTATCTAAACTATTGTGGCTTCCTACCAGTGAAATTCTTCATTTATGTTTTTGTTCCTTGAAACTGCTATAGCTATTATAAGCCCTTTTGCATTGACATAAATTTAGAATTTTGTCTACTGCTTAAAACCTGCTGGAGTATTTATCTGAATTACACTGAACTTACAGACCAAGGTGGAGAGAATCTTTACAATATTGAGTCTCCTAATGAATTAAAATTATTTCTCACCATTCCTTAGATTTAAAAAATTCTTCTCGTGGGGCCGGAGTGATAGCACAGCGGGTAGGTGTTTGCCTTGCATGCGGCCGACCGGGTTCAATTCCCCGGCATCCCATATGGTCCCCTGAGCACTGCCAGGAGTAAATCCAGAGTGCAGCCCTGAGCATTGCCAGGTGTGACCCAAAAAAAGCCAAAAAAAAAAATTTCTACTCAATAGTGCTTTGTAGTTTTCAATGGTGAAATAGTTCTCATTTTCCCTTAGATTTACTTAGACTATAGGTATTTATTTGGTAATATTTTATGCTATTATGTGATACTGACTTTTTATGTTATTGATACCATTATAATATAGCTCTATAATTGATACCATTATAATACCATATAATAAACTAAAAGCACCCACATGGCAGAGCCTGACAAGCTACCCATGTCATATCTGATATGCCCAAAACGGTAACTATAATAGACCTCATTCCCATGACCTGAAGGAATGGTTTGAGGCTTTTCTTGTTCCTGGAGCGAGCAGAGGTCCTTGGGTACACTAGCACGCGACAGGGACAAATGGAGATGTTACTGGCGCCTGCTCAAGCAAATAGATGAACAGCAGGAAGACAAGTAATACAAGTGATACTGGCTTTTATGCTTAATTTCCACTTGCTTGTTTATAGTACTAGAAATATTGAGCTTGTATCTGGAAATCGTCAGAGTCCCACCCTACAGTCGTCTATTTCAAGCCCAGGTGTGCCTGATCCAGAGACTCAGAGGCACGGAGTAGAGCTGCTACCATCTCTCCCTGTGCCCAGCTGGATCATGAGGCGCCCAGGGAAGGCGGGTTCTAGCCCTGGCCCACCATCCCGGCAGAGCCTCGCAAGAATCTAAAGGGATCCCCCACACCATGAGTGCCGCCATTTTTAACCTCCAGATTCCACAGCTCGTCAGAGCTCCACCCAGGAGAAGAGCTGATCTTTCCCCATCTTGCCTGGCTGCAGGTTCATCAATACATTCACGAGATGAGAGGCTACTACAAGAGTATCCCACCTGCACAGCAGAGCCTGGGAAGCTACTGGTGTCGTGTTTGATATGCTAAAAATCAGTAACAATTATTGACCTCATTCCCATGACCTGAAGGAATAGTTTGAGGCTCTTCGTGTTCCTGGAGCGAGCAGTTGCCCTTGGGCTACACTAGCATGTGACAGGGCGTATGGAGATGTTACTGGTGCCCACTGGAGCAAATTGAACAATGGGAAGACAAGTGGTCTGGAAATCTAACTTTACTTATCATTTTTATTACTTGCAGGCTGTTTTGATATTAATATGATCTTGACATCACAAACAGCATATCACTTTATCTCTTTTCTAATCATACACCTCTTATACATGTTCAGAGCTCTGGGAAGGATGGTAGTGAGCCAACATATACTTGGCATGAACAGAGCTCTGAAAAGGACTTCTACAATCTCCTAACTTTTGGGGCCAGAGTGATGCATAGTGGGAGGACGTTTGCCTTGCACGCAGCCAACCCAGGTTCTATCCCTGGCATCCCATATGGTCCCCTGAGTACTTCCAGGTATAATTCCTGAGCACAGTGCCAGGAGTAACCCCTGAGCACCACCAGGTGTGACCCAAAAAGCAAAAAAAAAAAAAAAAATCTTCTAGCTTTTAACCAGTTCCTTTTTATTGAATACACGACCGGGTTTTTTAGTAGATCATGTAAATTTTTCTTCACTTATATAGTCATAAAAGGTTTTCAGCATTTTTGAATTGCCACATTATATCCATGGACACTTCATGTTTTAAATATTTTATTGTTATTGTCATGATAATATACTTTAATAAAGAGAAGGCCCTTATTTGGAATGGAGGCCCCGAGCAGTGCACTGAAGACTTGAGGTCCCACCAATGAGTTACGGCCAACCAGGCAAGTGGTTAAGTGTCAAGGCCTCGGGTGCAAAGCTGCTTGGGCCCTGTGGTGCTGGGGTTATGTAAGGGCCACACCCAGGGTGCTCAGGGTCTATGTGATGGCGGGATCAACCCGGGTCAGGCGCATTCAAGGCATGTGCCCTAACCATTGCACTATTTCCTGGCTCTGAAACTCCTAATTTTGCTGAAGCCAAATGTGCTGGCTTTCTAGGGCTACCATAACAGAATACGACAGATGGTATGACCTAAATGACAGACATGAATTTTATCACAGTTTTGGAAGCTAGAGGTGCAAGAGCAGATCAGGTTTTTATTTCATGACTACAAGCATCATTCAAATTATACCATTTATTTGAAATGGTTATAGATGTCACAAAAAAAAATCTGGGGCCGGAGCCGTAGCACAGCGTGTAGGACATTTGCCTTGCACGTGGCAGACCTGGGTTGAATCCCCGGCATCCCATATGGTCCCCTGAGCACCACCAGGAGTAATTCCTGAGTGCAGAGCCAGGGGTAACTCCTGAGCATTGCTGGGTGTAATCCAAAAAAAGCAGAAAAAAATCTGTTTGATTGGTGAATCAATAATCTGTTTGCATCTCTTGACCGCCATTCATGGCACGGCTGCCATCTTGCCTCCTGATCATTATGTTTTAAAAATTACAAAATTATTGATGGTTTCAGTGGTAGACGCATTGTGCATGTATGATGCTCTGAGTTAGATCCCAACACACACACACACACACACACACACACACACACACACACACACACACACACACACACACACACCTGTTTCTGTTTTAGGAGTGAAGTAATGTTTGTATTCCTTAGAGAATCCAAATTATTCAGTTTTGTTCATATTTTGTTTAGTTGCTAGTTCTTCTGTTTTTTGTATTTCATACTTTGTATCCTGTTAATTTTCCTCAGCTAATTGGAGATCCTTGACGGTTCTTTTTGTTGAAACTCCCCAGTCAGAAACAGGCTCTGGTTTCTGGACCTACTTCCTGAGGGTGTGGGAGGGCCGGCCACTTCTCCAGACCAGGGTCCTGGTGTACATCTTGCAGACGTGGGGCTCCCCAGCTCCTGAGGGGTGGCTGTTTCACCTCCATGCTTGCAGCCATGGTCCTTCTTCCTTCCTAGGACTATGTTGTAGGAAGAACATGGTCTTCCTTTGTTCTTTGCAGAGACCATTACCAAACTCCTTCTCAGACCTTCACCATAGATGTTATTTATGTCATGGGGGTGCCACCCGTGCTTGTTCCCTTCACTTTCCTGTAATCCCCTGCTTAGAAACAAAGCGACTCCCAGAGGAAAGTAGGTTGTCTGCCCACAATGAGTTCCGGCATCCGCTTTGCTTTTCGGGCCCAACTCTGCTATTGATAGGCCCGAGAAGGAAATCGCCCTCGCTTCCCGCTGCTCTCACTGGCTCTCTGGATGCCTGTCTTTAACCCACTATTTCTACTAATATAACAGAGGTCCTCTTTTATTTGTTTTTCTTTTTGGGTCACACCCAGCAATGTTCAGGTTTCTGGAGTGGCTTCAGGGGTTATTCCTAGCTCTGCACTCAGGAATTACTCCTGGTGGTACTTGGGGAACCATATGTGATGCCAGGGATCGAACCCGTGTCAGCCGTGTGCAAAGCAATTGCCCTCTCTGCTGTGTTGTTGCTCTGGTCCCACAGAGAGCTTTTCTTATCCTCCTACAAAATCTTGTCTATATACAGTTCTCTCTCTGTTGAATCGGTCAGTTTGCCCTCTGCATTAACTCCTGCCCCCTCCCCCCAACAAAACAATCTGGAGACTAGAAATGGCTGGCATGTTGCAAGTCATAAAAAAGGTGCCCAGGGCGGGAATGGAGAGAGGTGGGAAGTCACATGAGAAGTGCCAAGTGAGCTGGGTCAGATGGCGCAGGGCCTCAACATCACCAGAGTTGTTTGGGTCTTATTCTGAGTGCAGAGGGCTAGCAGAAGTCACAGTCAACCTCTCTTCCCAATTCACTGGGTACTGAAAACCAACAATATAGGGCCCAATCTAGGAAAATCCCACTGTGGGTCCAAGCTCCCACCAAGCTCTGCTCTGTTTCTTGTTTCAGAGGTTATATTCTCATCTTACCCAGGATTCTCAACCTCAGAGGTAAGAGCATTTTACTTTATTTGGTTTCCCTCTTTCAAAATTTTATTTGATTAAAGCAACTTGAATGGCAGAGTTATTCAGAGTTGGGTTTTTTGACAATCCCGCCACCAGTGCCAGCTTCCCTCCACCAGTGTTCCCTAGTTCCCTCTCCTGTCCCCACTGTTCCCACCCCACCCCAACCCAGCCCGCCATCCTGACAGGCCCCTTTTAAATTTGGTTATTAAAGTTTGGGTGTCGCGACTTCAGTGCTGTTGACCGTGGTTTGGATATTTAGTTCTACACATTATTCCCTTAACCCCACCGATGTACCTGAGCCCCTTGCCCCCTGCCCCTGTTGCTTCTATGTGTCCCTTCTCCCCTTCACCTTCACTCTCCTTTCCTTCTCCTCCCTATACTCTGGAGCCACGGGTGATCTAGGCATCCTCCCCTTATTAAAGCACCCATTTTAGACTTGCGTCCTGGGATTAGCACCTTCCTGGTCATGAGCAAACATAAGCTCTTGGAGTTGGGAGCGGTGTCACTCTCCGTCACCCTGAGGAGGCTTGTAGTCGAGCAGTGTTGGGTGCCTGCTCCCTTCTGAGATGCAGAGGTGACTTGACAGACAGGTCCTGGCCTCACGTGGCCCACAGGCTCACCCATGTTTTCTCAGATGCTATTTATCAATAATGATGGCTGCCTCAAGTGAGGAAGACAGCCCTAGGGGCCGGGAAGAGAGCTCCGTGGTCAAGCACATGCCTAGCGGGTGTAGGACCTCTAGCATTGCTGGGCCCCCGAGCACCACCAGGTGTGTGCCTAGCTCCTTAGTACCCCGGTCCTAAGCACACTGACCTTGTAGCGGAGCTGTGCTGGGTGTGGCCTGGGCCCCTGAGCACTGCTGGGTGTGGCCCTTATTTTTGAAAGGAGTCAGGACACTCTCCCCCACCAGGCCTGCCAGGCGCTCGAGGCCTCAGGTCAGGATCCTGAGCCCGACTCTGGCCCTTTCATCCAGTGTGCATCCACTTCAGCTCACAGAGACTAATTACAGCCATCTGGAGAGACTGCCCTGCCAGCCTGCCACTTTTTCACCCCTGCCTCTCAGATAAAGCAGAGGTGAGGCAGGCTTCCTGCTTCTCAGGAAGCAGATAGAGCAGACCGACCTAGGGTACCTGAGTGCTGCCCCCAGGACCAACCTGTGTGATTTACATGATCAATGCCTCTAGTGTGTATTCTGTGCCAGAGAACAGTGCTCTGGAAATGTTCGCTGAACTTGCTCAAGATGAAACCATGGTTAGTCAACCTGGAACAGAATCTAGTTTTATCTGAATCCAACATTATCCCAACTACCCTGTAAGTTCCTTGTGTTCATCCCATCTAACTCCAGTAATCAGAGAGAGCTGCACTAAGCACAGTGGAGCCCGGATTCTCTCTTTTCTGCTTGATCAAATAGTTGACCCCAAGGTCAGACTCACGTTGGCCCTGCAATGGCCCAGAGGCACCTGCAGTCATGAGATTGTAGTTTCATGAGCAAACGTAAGTTCTTGGAGTTGGGAGAGGCATCACTCTCCATCACCCTGAGGAGGCTCGTTCATTGAGCGAGTGTTTGGGTGCCTGCTGCCTTCTGAGTCCGTGCACACCTGAGATGCACAGATGATGGGACACACAGGTCTTGAACTCATGTGGCCCGTGGGTGAGCTGTGTTTGCTTTCAGAAACCGAGAGGCCTCCACTAGGGATTGTGGGCCTACGCCTCTGCCTTGCCAGCTCCCCACTTGGAGAAATGCAATTTTTTTTTCCCCACTAGGAAAAACCATGCAAACACCCTTCTCCTTTGCCTTGGGAAAATGATAGCTTGGCTGTGTCAAAGAGCAGCTGGGGAGAAACGCTTTCGGCAGAGGTGGGCGGTGTACATAGAACTGCCGGTAGAGGCCTGCAGTGGAACTTTGGGTGCTGGAGAAATAGCTCCCCTGTGTGACATCAGAGAACTTGGTAGCAGAACTCTGGACCCTCAAAGACACTCTACGGCAGAGAAGCCTCTTTCAGCCATATCTCGTGAATGACTCTTTCCCCCACCACACTCTAGGAGGGTTTGTTTGCCTTGGCAGCATCTGTGTTCTTTATCACCGAGGCACTTTGACTTTAACTTGTTTTCCCCTTCAAAGACAGCCAAGGTATGTGCGCTTCCTCCCATATTCGAGATTCTTCCCGTGAAGTCCCTGAAGGCCAGGAACCAAACGCTGGCCCCCCCTTCCCAGAGCTGAGGTACCTGAGCTTGGCCTACAACAAGGTGATTCTCGTCTCTACCTAGTCCCTGGGGGGCATAAAGGGCAGGTGGGGTGCAGGTTGGCCTGGAGGCAGATCACCCCAGCTCCCCGCAATCCTGGCACACAGGCTCAGGTCTTGTTGGGGTGGGGAAGGGGAGAAAATCCAGGCCAGCCACCAGAGTCCACCTTTGCGGTCACTATTATTCATGCCATGCGCCAGGCTCTGTACTGGGCACTTGGTATATGGCCAGTGACGAAAGATCTAAGCTCTTAAGTTTATACCACATTACCATTACTTTGGTCGGGAAGCACAGCCAGCTGTGCTCAGGACTTATTCCTGGCTCTATACACTCCTGGTGGAGCCAGGAGTGCTCTATGGAGGGCTGAGGATTGAATCTAGGTCGGCTACATGCAAGGCAAGTGCCTTCCTGCTGTCCTTCCTGTCTGGCTCCTAAACCATGTTGTAGTCTGCAACATGTAGTCAGTTTGGTATGTAATCATCTTGATTCAAGACTGAAGTGAGCACCTGTGGGAAAAGGTTGCCTACACACCGTCTTTGGTTTGGTTTTGATTTGACTTGGGGCATACCCAACAGTGCTCAGGGCTTATTCCCAGTTTTGCACTCAGGGAACACTCCCAGTGAACTTGGGTACTATATATAGGGTTCTGGGGGATCAAACTCAGGTCTGCCATATGCAAGGCAAGTGCTTTACCCACCATACTGTCTCCCAAGCCCCAAGGTTACCTACACACTTGCTCAATGCAGAGAATGAGTAAACTGACCACCCATGGGAGTCAGAGGCTGCCCAGGAGGCTGCCCAGGAAGCCACACTCCTGCTCTCCCTGCTCCAGCCGCTGCGGGCCTCAGAGGGAACCCGCACCTTCCCCTGTGCACAGGCCTAGGAGAGGCCCAGGCCCCATGGCTGGCCTGTCGCACTGAGGACTCCATCCCATACTATGGCTGTTTGATACCCTTCCCTGGCAGAGTCTAGGTGGTCCCCCACTGCTCCACGAGACAGCTGATTTCTGGCCCCTGAGGCCAGGTTAGCCACCCTGCCACCCTGCTGGCCTCACATGTCCGGAGCCACCAGCTACCTCCCTCCCACTGTCCCACTTAGCCCAGGCAAGACTGCCAGGCTCTGTCACTGCAGCAACCAGTGCCCAGGGTGGCAGTGACAGACTGCAGGGAGGTGGCAGAGGAGCCAGCAGGCGCGCAGCCCTCCACTCTGGCAGTGCTGTTCAGCAGCAGGCACCTACAGTCCCAGCTCATGGTCTCGGCTCTGCCCGGGTGGAGGCGGGAGGTTCACTCTTCACTTCCTGGGGCAAAAGGTGAGGGTGAGGTTTCAGCGGCCAGGGGCCAGGGGAATCCCCTGGGATAGAGGGAGTCTGCAGTGCCCACAGGAAACCCACCTGCTGCCACCACCCCAGTCGCAAGCCTGCTGTGAGGATGGGGTGAAGTAGAGAATGGGGCGACCCGACCCTCTGTGCCCTCACAGATCAGCAAGGAGGATGCCATCCTACCTGCAGCCCTCTTCCCGTCTCTCTGCGAGCTCGTCTTCCATAACAACCCACTGGTGGCCCACACCAGAGGTAGGTGCCACACCCCCAGTGCCCAGGAAGCAAGGTGGGCACCTCACCCCACGGCTGCCAGAGCCTGGGAGGTCAAGGGTCATGGAGCTTTGGGAAATGGAAAAACAGAGCTCTGATCTCTAGGCGCAGAAGGGAAACTGAGGCTCAGAGAGGTTGGTGATATGGCTCAGCAGGAGAGGGGGCGCTGGGATGGACCCGGGGTTCTGGGGAGGTCAGCAATGAAGACCAGGCCTGGTGACACTTTCTCACTTCCCATCGCAGAGGGGCCGGGCCCCCTCCCCGAAGTGTCCCAAGCACCACATCGGGTTTGTGGGAGTCCAGAATCCAGCTCTGCAGAGTCCCTCCCCTGGCGCTCTGGCCCTGGGCCACCCTGACTTTGTTTCCCTAATGTCTCTGGGCTGGTGTTCTCTCCCTGGGGACTGGAGTGGTCCCGTCCCTGTCCAGGGACGGTGTGAGGGTCTGCATGCTAACACATCCCGGGCTGTGACCCCATTCTGGGCTTTGACCCGAGCAGAACATGAGAAAATACGTGCCTTTGTTCCATGGCTCCAGGGGCGCCTCCGCTGCTCAAAAGCTTCCTGCAGGAGCGCCTGGGGATCCACCTGATTGAAGGAAGATTGTGAAGGCCAAGCAGCGCTTGGCGTGCCCCGCAAGAAATCGAGGAAGGTGAGGCATGCCCGCAGCCGGCCAGCTCCCCGACCCCAGCCCCCTGAAGGTGAGGGGTCCCCGCAGCCGACCAGCTCCCCGTCCCCAGCCCCCGAAGGTGAGGTGTCCCCACAGCCTCCCAGCCCACAGCCCCGAAGGTGAGGTGTCCCCACAGCCTCCCAGCCCCAGCCACCCGAAGGTGAGGTGTCTCCACAGCCTGCCAGCCCCCAGCCCCCGAAGGTGAGGCATTCCTGCAACCTGCCAGGCCCCGAGTTCCCGGCTCGAAAGGGAGGTGCAGGCAGGGGGCTGGAAGAGCCAAGTCCCATGCAACTAGGAGTAGCAAACCAGGGCTCTTTGCCTTGCTCTGTAGCTGTGGATGTCCCCAGGAGGGACAAGGCCAACAGAGGTCATTTGACCCCCCCACCCCTCATTCTAGAGAGAAACCGTGGTCCTGAGGAGCTGGGGACCCGTACAACCCAGGCACCAACCTGGCTAAGTTATAGCAGCTATGTAGAAGAGTTTCTTTCCCTCTTGGGCTTCAAGTTTTCTCCTCTGCTGAGAGAACTGGCTGAGGCCTCAGGGACAAAGTCCCTCCCAGGCCCCACAGCCCGGAGCATTCCTGGGCCTGCCTGCAGCCTGAGCTGAGTCCTTGGGCCTGAATGGCCAGAAAGAGTCTCTCTCTCTCTCTCTCCCTCTCTCTCTTTTTCTGTCTCTCCCTCTCTCTCCCCTCTGTCCCTTCTCTCTCTCCTCTCTGTCTCCCTGTCTTTCTCTGTCTCTCTCCATCTCTGTCTCTCTCCATCTTTGTCTCTCTCCGTCTCTGTCTCTCTGTCTTTCTCTCCCCTCTTCCCCCGCCAGCCGCCTTCCAGGATTGCAGCTTACCCCTGACTTCTCCCCTTGAAGCTAGGGCCTTCTGCAGCCGGGGCTGGCCTGGCCATTCTCAGGGGCCAGTGCACGTCCTCGCTGCGTCCCTCTGTCGTGTGCCCTCATCTGAAGCCGGAAGCAGAATTCGAAGGGTTTCTTTCTCCCATCTGTCTCTGTTGCACCTGGGGGTCGGACCCCAGACTGGGGGTCGAGGCTGAGCACTCCCTCCCAGCGCCCGCTCAAGGCTTCTCTACTCAGCGCCGAGCCGGAGCAGTGGCTGCCCAGGCTCACAGTGAGGTGATTCTGTATGAAGAGGCAGTGTGGGCACCCCGGAACCCCAGGTCTGGCTAGTAAAGGACAACCATACCACCAGCCTAGGGGTGCTGCTCTGTCGCCCTGAGGATGGAGCTTGGCCTCATCCATGTGAGCAGGCACCCCCTGAGTGGCTCCAGGCCCAGTGAGCACAGGAACATGGGGTGAAGGACACAGTGCCAGGCACGGGCACCAGCCTGCCCTCCCTCGTGCCCAGGCCTGTACACGCGAGGACATCAGCGACGCTGCCCGCCTCCTTCCCTGGCATGACCCAGGAGGACAAGAGGCAATAAAGGGCACCTGTCCAGGGAGCTGGGCCCAGTGACGTCAACTGAAGCCTCATGTACTAGCACTGGGTCTCCTGTAAGGAGGCTTGACCCTGGTGCCACCTGAGGGTTAGCGAGTCACCTCTTCCCACTGGCACAAGTGGGTGTTTTGGACACTGAAGCTCTCCAGAGCACACCAGAGCCCTGCAGGCTGCCCAGCTGCTGCGAGGAGCTGTGTTCTGACACTGTCCACTGACCATCAGCTGCACAGCCCTCAGGGAGGCACCTGCGTGCTTGCCCACCTGGGTGGGGGTGGTGCTCTCAGTCTAGGTGGGCAGGCACTTGGCTGAGGCTACCAGGAGACAGACACTCACAAGGTTGAGTGTCTTTTCCTAGCCACGGTGCTCAGAATCCACAAATGACAGAGACTGGGAAAGAAAGGTGGGGACACACCCTGGACATAGAGTAGAAGCCCCCTCATGGCACCTACTTAGACAGGGGAGGGCAAGAAATGAGCGTGGGAAGGAGGGGGCAGGATCTGTCTGTGAAGGAAGTGGGGCAGGGTGTCGGACAGACCAGTTCCCTGGGCCTGACCCTGAGAGAGGTTTGACTGACAGGGTGCTTCAGAAGGTGTTGGAAATAGCATCTAGACCGAGGGCCTGTGTCTCTGGACCCCTTAAAGTGTGCTGCAGGCACTCTATGGACAAGGCCTCAGGAGACCTGATGCCTAGAACAGGAATAAGGACAATTATCCATAAGGAAGTTTTAAGGTATCAGTGGGATCACGCAGAGCAGGGGCCTTCACTCCCACACCGCAGTGATGTGGAAAGGCTAAAGGCCACGGATCTGCTTCTCTAGTGAGACTGTGGCCTGCAACCAGTGTGCAGGACGGCACCAGTGAGCGGTTGTTGAAAGGCAGAAGGGCACCACCCTAGGGCAACCTGGGACACCTCACCAATGCCCACGAGTTATCTCTCACCTCCTTTTTGTCCCCACCCATCCCGAATCACAAAAGCAAGTGTGTGAGGCCAGGGATGCCCGAGGAAAGATGGCGCTGAGGCCACTCTGCTCCCTGCCCTTCTCCTCGGACAGGTGAAAGTCCAAATCCCCAAGGTGCCGAAGCAGCAGATGATTCTCCAGGCCCAGGCCACGAGCAGCAAGTCCTCTAAGGAGCTGCTGCAGCTGTCAGAGGCGGGGCAGCCTGAGGAGCTGGACAGGACCAGTAGCACCTCCCCAAAGCCAGAGATGCCCTCCGAGGGCGTTTGTGGGACCCGCGGACCTTCGTGCCATTGCCCCCCATCTGCTCTGACTCCACTGTGCAAAGCGAAGAGACTGCGCCCCCCAAAGCGACGCCCGTCGCCACCTCAGCCCAGAGCACGTGTCAGAGGATGACACCAAGAGCACCGAATCCTTCTTCTTGACCCAGGTACCAGGTCCCTCCGCCCCTGCCCCAGGCCCCTCCCAAAGGCTCTGTGCAGACATGTGGGTCTGCCCTGTAGCGGAGGAGTTCGGTGCCACCCTCCAGCGCCCACCCCGACCACCACCCCCACCATCCTGGGGTCTGCAGACCTGTTCTGGGAAATAACGGGCCCAAGGCATCTGGGGAGACAGCTATGGGTGGGGAGCAGCGGCTTGGAGGTCTGGAGGGGTGAAGGTGATTTTCTCCCTGGCAAAGGTGAGCGGGCTGCCTTCCTCTGTTCTCCGGAGGGGGACCTCAGAGAGCACCTCCCCCAAGTCACCCCAAGAGCTGAAGACGCCGAAGAAGGTCTCCTCTGCCTCCCTCCCCAGCAAGTACCGGGGCTATGAGGAGCTGCTGTCAGCCAAGTCGGATCCCACCTTCCCGGAGCCCAAGGGTGTGTGAGAAGGGCAGGTGTCCAGGGGTCTCTCCTTGCTCACTTCCCAGCCAGGGGTGCCTCTGCCTCCTTTCTGGGAGCACAACCGAGTTCTGGGGAGTCACAACTCAGATTCTGTCTGTTGGTCTGAGCCCCACTGCGGCACTTTGCAAGACTCCGAGAAGGGAGCCAGCCCCAGAGGGACCTGGAAGCCCTCCAGGTAGAGAGGCCCAGATTGTACCTGTCATCACCTCTGTTGGAGTGGAGTGGAGGGGCAGCTCCCTCTCTCATACCCAAGCTCTGCCTGTGGTGTTCGTGCTGTCTCCAGGATGCTCAGCTGGGTGCTAGCACTGTCTGGTCCTGAAGTTAATGGAGTTATATTTTCCTTTCCCAACTCCCAGAGCCACCTTCCTTTTTTTTGTTTGTTTCTATCACTGTGAGATAGACAATTACAGAGCTGTTCATGACTGGGTTTCAGTCATACAGTGTTCCAGCATCCATCCCTGTACCAGTGCACATTTCCCACCACCAATGTGCCCTATTTGCCTCCCCCCTCAAAACCTGCCTCTATGGCAGGCACTCTCTCTCTCTCTCTCTCTCTCTCCCTCCCCCCTTGCACACTGTGGTTTGCAATATTTGCAATACAGACACTGAAGGGCTATCATGTATATCCCTTTACCTACTTTTAATACTCAGTTCTAGTCTAACATTACCATTTCCAACTATTATGGGCAAACTGATCCCGTCTCTATCTTACCTACCCTCTGCTCCCTCACACACACACTTGTGGTAGATTCCAACCATTGAAATGTCCTCCTGTCCCCTTTTTCCCTGGCTTTGGATATTAGTCTCATACTATTTTTCAAATATCCTGCTAATGAATGCAGTCATTCTATATCTGTCATTTTTCCTTCGACTAATTTCACTCAGCATGATACTCTTCATGTCCATTTATAGGTAAATTTCATGACTTCATTTTCCTAACATCTGCATAGTATTCCACTGTGTAGATGTACCATAGTTTGTTTATCCAGTCTTCTGTTTTCAAGCTCTCAGGTTGTTTCTAGTTTCTGGCTGTTGTGAATAGTGCTGTAATGAACACAGAAGTGTAGGTGGTGTTTCTTCTGTGTGTTTTTGGGCCACCAGGGTATATTCCCAGGAGTGGTATTGCTGGGTCAAATGGGAGCTCAATATCTATTTTTTTGGAGGATGGTACATAGTGTTTTCAAAACAGGCTGGACCAGTTGGCACTCCTACCAAGAGTGAGAGTTCGTTTCTCCCCACATCCACACCAGCACTAGTTGTTCTTGCTCTTTTGGGTATGTGCTAGTCTCTGTGGTGTCAGATGATACCTCATTGTTGTTTTGATTTGCATCTCCCTGATGATTAATGACGAGGAGCACTTTTTCATATGCCTTTTGGTCATTTGAATTTCTTGAGAAGTTTCTGTTCATTTATTCTCCATTTTTGATGGGGTTGGATGTTTTCATCTTGTAAAATTCTACTAGTACCTTATATATCTTGGATATTAACCCCTTATCAGATGGGTATTGGGTAAATATTCTTTCCCACTCTGTAGCCTGTCTTTGTATCTGGTCACCGTTTCTTTTGAGGTGCAGAAGCTTCCAAGTTTCATGTGGTCCCATTTGTTTATCTTTGCTTCCATTTACTTGGTCAGTGGTGTTTCATCTTTGAAGATACCTTTAGCTTAAGAGTTGTGGAGGGTTTTACCTACATTTTCTTCCATGTACTTTATGAATTTAGATCTGATGGGGTTTTTGCCTCTTTCTATATAAATTTGTTGTATTTGGGGGTTTGTCTTGACTTACAGTAGCCCCTTCAATCCCTTTAAAGTTGATTTTGAGTCTATGAAGTTCCTGAGCTATTGTTTATCCATGAAGTTGTGCATAGCTCCTTCAAATATGAATAAGAGTCTAGTCTGGTAAAGTGTTCTTGGTGAGGTCTTCATTGATTTTTCACTATGTCCTACCACTGTCTTCAGGCTTAGAGGGTTTTATCTGAGAAGTGTGCTGTAAATCTAAGGGATGCTCCTTTGTGTTAAATTTCTTTCTTTTGATCTTGCTGCTTGCAGTGTTACATCTCTATCAATGGCATTCATCATTTTGATTAGGATATGTCTTGGAGTTTTATTTTTATTAGTGTCTCTTTTAGCTGGTACCCTTCAGGCTTCTTGAATCGAATGACTGCACCCTCCAGCTCTGGTAATTTCAGCAATGATGTCTTTAACTCTTCCTACCTCACTGGAGTAGTCTCCCTGTCCCTCTGGTACCCTGATGATTCTTATGTTGTTCCTCTTGAATTCATCCCAGTGTTCTCTTGCCTGCCCTTGAGCTATTTGAGGTTTTTTCCCCCTATCATCTCTATTTTCCTGAATGCTTTCTGCAGCTCATCTTCAAGTTCACTGATTCTGTCTTCGGCTGTTGTCATTCTACTGTTGAGGGCACCCGCTGAGTTTTTCATTTCATCTACTGAATTTCTTACTAATGACACTTCTGTTTGTAGTTTTCTTATTTCTGCTCATTTTCTCCTATGTTTTATTGGCTGTTCATTCCACACTTCCTTTCATATCTTCCTGTATTTTATTGGATTTCTGTTGTACTGTTCCTTTGAGCTCATTGAACATCCTCTCCATTTCCTCTATGAATTCTTTATCAGAGAGATCATGTGTGTGGGTATACCTTGTTGAAGCTTCAGGGCTCTTTTCTTCATCCACAATTTGTGATGGGGATCTGTGTTGTTTCCCCATGATGCAGTGGTGGTCTGGTGGTGGATCTGTCCAGTGCACACTCAGTGTACCCCTCTCACTGCCAGCTAGGATTCTGGGAAGGCTCAGTAGATGGTGGTCTCCTCTTTCCCCTTCAAGGATGTATCTTCCTCTTTGGTGATCCTATGTGACTTGTGTAGGGCCTCTAGAGCTGATTCAGAGGATGTGTTTAGTACTGAAATTACTGTTACTTTTAAATTGGGGTTATATTGATTCTTGTGTTCATTATTTTTTTTAGTTTTGAGGGTATTTTGAATGGACTATTAGTCTAATGTGGTTGGCTAGGCTAGGCTGCCCTTGTGAGAATCTGGTATAAGAGGCCAAATGTGGTCCAATGCATATGGAAGGGAAAATTTCCCCTTTTTTGGATCACACCCAGCGATGCCCAGAGGTTACTCCTGGCTCTGCACTCAGGAATTACTCCTGGCTGTGCTCAGGAGAACATATGGAATGCCGGGGATCAAATCTGGGTCAGCCAATTAGAAGGTGCGTGCCCTACCCACTGTGTTATTGCTCCAGCCCCACCACTTTCCCTTTGTGTCTGTGCTCAGAGAGTCAGGCATCACCGGCAGTAGAAGTGCAGGTGCTGTGGGGGTAAGGGGACATTATTGGGTTTGGAAGAGATGGGGATAGAGAAGGGGGACACAGCAGCTGGCCTCAGTCACACAGCTTGCCCCTGCTACAGGCATTCAGAGGAACACACAGGCCCTGCACCACATGCTGAAACACCCCGTCGTGTACCGCTCCAATAAGCCCAGACTGGACCCCTCTCAGAAGCAGTTTGTCCCCAAGGAGAGAAAGGTAACCCCCACTTCACCCAGCAGGTGGCTGGCCTGGAGGACCTCACCATGGGCGCTACGAAGCGGGTGCTTTTCCCCCACACCCCCAGGGTCCCTGCCATGACTGTAGATGGGGGTGGGGGGAGGATGGCACTGTGAGCAAGAGCTGGGTGACACACTCTCCTTCCCACTTTTCTGCCAGACCCAGAGGATCCCTGTGCCACCCCCCAGGAAGACTCGGGCCCAGCTGCTGGATGACCTCCTCATCCGCATGCGGGACCCCGGAACATTACAGAGGCTCCACTAGGTACTGTTGGACCCACCATCTGTGAGCTCCATGGCAGACCACCTTCCTGGGTGCAGCGGGTCGAGTCTGGAGCCCTGGGGTGCTGGCTCACAGCGCATTAGCAGCTCCTCAGGCAGGGCCCAGGCCCAGTTCTGAGAGACCACTCTGAGTTTGCCTTTTTTGGTATTTTGTTTGTTTGGTTTGGGACCATTCCCAGAAGTGTTTAGGGCTTACTCCCGGCCCTGTGCTCAGGGATCACTCCTGGTGGGGCTTGGTGGACCGTATGAGTGCCAGGTATTGAACCCGTGTGCAAGGAGCGCCCTACCAGCATTTCTATCTTGGAGAGGCCGCTTTGAGTTCCTGCCCTCTTCCTCCATTTCTGTGGGGGCAGGCTGAGAACCCTGGGAAGGGGGCCCGGGTGAGCCGGCACCTCTGAGGCGTCTGTCCCCACAGGAGCTGTCCTGCGGCGGCGCTTCGAGCAGCGGCTGATGAACCAGAAGCAGTTCCAGGAGGCCAAGAGGCTGCTGAAGGAATTCGGCGGCGCTACCAGCGCCTGGTCCACGTCGCTGCGCACCGTCTTCCAGAACAGCGAGCCACAGGCCCGCCACGGTCGCAAGTTTGGCCGCTTCCTTGAGTTCATGGACGAGTTCTGCCCAGAGGCCCCGGCTGGCGATACAAAGGGCTAAGCGCTAGGCACCAGGCAGCGGTGCTGCTGACTGTGCCCCCATGCCATCCCCTAGGGTTCCGCACCCCTGCCTGACCGCTGCCGCTGCGGACACGGACCTCGGAGCATGGCGAGGCCTCTCCAGCTGACCGCCAGAGGGTGGGGAGCTCACCAGGACCTCCCCTCCCAGGGCGAGGCCGGCCCAGGGCGGGGCTAACAGCAATAAAGAGTGGGTACTATATAGCATGAGAGACTGCGTGTTCTTGGCCTGGCTGCCACCCCAGACCCTATCCCTGGCCAAAGCCTGTCCCCAGATTCCTGCAGGAAACCTTGGGGAAAGATTGGGGTGGGGTGTGGGGCAGGGGCGGTGATCAGCCGCGCCCCCTCCCGGAGGAAAAAGGGTAGAAAACAGGCTGGACGGAAAAGAAAGAAGCCAGGGAGGGTTCCGAGGGCGCCCGTCCCATAAGGAAAGTTGGGGAGTGGGGAGAAGGGGACTAGGGGCGGGGCAGCAGGTGTAGGGACCAGACAGAAGTCCAGGCCCAGCAGGACGGTCTTCCTGTGGACATCTCCCACTGTGAGGGCAGGTGGGCAGGGTGGAGAGCTTCTCCGTGTTCTTTGTCAGGATGTGGCCCTCGGACATCTGGCTGTGTAGGGTCAGCCTGGGCTCCTAGGGCGTGTGAGACTCCCCCATGCCTGTGTGAGCTGCTTCCAGGGAGGATGCAGAGATCCTGGGCTGGACTGCAGGATGTGGCTGTGGGGCGAGGCTAGGTGTGACCGGCGGCCTGGGGGGCGATGAGGGTGGTAGGACTTGGGCCCACCTTGTGGCCACAGTGCAGGGAGGCTGCGTGAGACTTGAAGCCACAGTGATGGCCTGCTGCCCTCCACAGCCCGGCGCCCATGTGGCCTGCTCAGTGTCCCCAGCTGTAACAAGGAGCCCCGCCTCCCAACAACTCATGCTGGGACAGCTGTTGGAAGTTCTTTCTTCCTAACATTGTCCTAAGTTCCTTGGTGGTCTTAGCTGTGTTTCTTTACGGCACAGGCTCAGGGGACCTGCCCTCTGTCCAGTCTGGCCACTGCACCACCAACAGGAGAAACATCCCAAAGAAGTGGCAGCTGTTGGCCTTTGGGCTTGTTTATTTCTGAGCCACACCAGTTGGTACTCAGCTGCTGTTCCTGGCGCAGCAGAGGGAACCAGGCGGCCCCAGGAACAGAACCCGGACCTCCCGGGACAGAGGTTGGGAGGTGCGGCACTAGCCCTTTCAGCTCCCCACCCCTTGACTGAGCGTTCACCTGTGTTCCCTTTGCCAGCTGATGCAGGATTTTTTACATCCATCTTAAGTCTCAGCCTGGTATTCCAGCTGCCTGGAGCCTTTGGATTCTCAATTCGCTTTCTTCTCTTGGGCTGGTGACAGTGAAAGTGAGGCTGGACTCTCCCACAGGGCTGGCCCCAGGTCCCTCGAATATCTCCAAGTTGTGGGAATGTAAAAGTCCAGACAGCAACTAAAAGGCTGGCCAGCGATTCTGCTGGTAGAGTTGGTGTGGCTGGGTTCTTCTTAGCAAGTGCAGATTACCCAAGCACCCTAATGGACCTTGGGGGTCTGGGATTAGCCAAGCCACCCTAGTGGTCCTTGGGGCCCCTAGGGCCACACCCAATGGGTTCTGGGGCTCTCCAAGGCTGTGCCAGGCCTGTTTGGGGTATGTGGGGCTGGGGATCAAAGTGGCTCTTCCCACGCCACGTTTGTGTGAACCCCACATTCTTTCCAGGCCTTCATTTCTAAACCTAGGTAAAACTACAGGAGACTCCTGGATTTTTAGCCTCATTACGTCCTTGAACTTACTTCCCAAAAGAATGGGAATTCTTTCTCTGTGACGCGTTAAGGAAGCATTCACTCACAAAGTGTGTTAATTTGTTTTTTTCCTTAGTAAAAAATAGTGATAATGCATCGAACAGTGTCACATCCAGCCTTGGCCCTTCCTGCACGCCCGCTTATGTCCCTTTCTGCAGGGACTGTGAGGGGAGACGCAGTGTCCGATCTCGGAGGCAAACCTACCCGCAGCTTCTACTCCCTGCAATGCCCTGTCCCCACCCCCCCACTCCTGCTTTGCCATGGTCACAAGGACTCATAGGCAGTTATGCTCAATCCTAAAACCGAGGCCCAAAGTTTGATACCCTATGGGTGATGGACAGGCTGGCAGAGGAAGGTTCCAGTCCTCCAGGTGTTGCCGATTTCCACAGACAATGAAGGTCTGGCCAGCAGAGGTGTTATAAATTTGGGTGCAACAAAGAGTCACTTCCCAAGAGTTCGTATTATTCACACAAGTTTCCTCTTGATAGAAATGTATTAAGGGGACACAGAGTCATTTTAATTATTTGAAAAAAAATCAGGACAAAAGGGCTATTAAAAAAAGTAGCTGACTGAACAGACAGTAGAGGTAAAGTGCTTATCCTGCATGAGGCTGACCTTGGCTCAATCCCTAGCTCTGTACCGCCCGAGCCCCACTCAGAGTGATCCCTGAGCACTGAGGCAGGAGTGAACACTGAGTACTGCTGGGAGTAGCCAAAATCCAAAAAATATGATAAATAGAAACGTCCTCTGAAGTCGCCTGTTTCCCACTCATTGGCAAGCAATGTGTATTTGTGTATATATGTACATAACAAAGGATTAAGTTTATTCAGACTCTTCAAAATCAGTCAAAAAGAGGACACAGGACACTGAAATTCTTATCCCTCTATTTTCTTTTTTTTCTGTGGTCGGGCACACCCAGAGTGCTCCTAGCTCTATACTGAGGGATCACACCAGGCAAGCTTGGGGGACCACGTGGGATACCAGAAATCAAACCCGGGTCAGCCATGTGCAAGACAAACCCCTATGTACTATACTATTGCTCGAGGCCCTTGTTCCTAGATTCTTATGGGCTGGAGAGAAGGCTCAAGTGGGAGAGGACATACACAGGGGCATCTGCAAGGCCTGATATTTTTAAAATAGGGGTCCAGCAGGTGTGGCCTCTATTTAAAAAAAATAGGTAATAGGAAGTTTGACTTGGATGACTTCCACGGCCATCCAGCTGTGACATTCTATAATTATTATCCAGCCTTTAATTATTCTACCCTCCCTGACAACCTTCCATCCCAATGCAAAACCCAGGCAGAACAAAGGTAGGAAGCCCACGCTGCTGCCAGTTCTGTCCTGTGAGGAGATTAGGAGACCACCAGTTGATTACGGGCCTCTTGGGACCTGGGAGGAGCCACAATCTGACTCATTTTTTGGGACTCAGGCTAAAAGCAGCTCATAGAAGTTCTTGTCCTGTGAACACTGGGCAAAGTCCATGACTGATGAGATGGAAGGCAGGGTTGCACCCAAACTCCAAATACTGATGGGTATCTAGAACGGCCAAGGCGCCTGCTTGGAACATTCCAAGAGGCTCCCTAGGAAAGACTGGACAGTCCTTCAGACCTTTAACAAACCAGCCACACGTACATTCAATACACCCCTGAGACACTGAGCTCAAGATGGAGAGGCCCGTCCTTTTTATTCTATGTTTCTCCGTGGCCCAGCACAGACTGGCACAAGTCCGAAGCTCAGAAACACCTGTCAAACAGAGCAGGGAGGGCAGCGAGCATGGCCCCGGGTCAGCGGCGCTGCTGGGCAGGCGGGCACAGCCGCGCTTTCTCAGTGTAGCAGTTTGTTCACTGGGATCACACAGCAATGAATCAAGCAGCTTTAATATCTTAAGGGCATTTTTCTTTCCTTTAGGGAAAGTGAACCACAACAACCGAAAATACACAGAGCGAAGATGTTCATTATCAGTGTGTCTTCCAGGCAAAAGGTCAAAAATTAAAAAATTTAAAAAAAGAAAAACAAAACGAATCCACTTACAAAAAGTTTTCCTGGGAAGCCTCAACAGCAAGAGTTCATCATCACCATCATCATCGTCGGCCAGTTCTACAGAGAGGCTGGAGGTGCTCCTCTCTGCCGCCCCAGGCAGACCCAGGGGGCTTCTCGCAGGCTCCCGCCGCCGGCGAGACAGGGAGCAGTGTGACCTCTGCCTCCTAGGGCCCGCATTTCCTGACTTGCCCGTCAGAATGACCTCCATCCTCCAAGCTCAAACATCCCCATGAATTAGAACAAAAACACAATGCACATACAAAATGAACCGAGTTAGTAAAACATAGGAAACAGGCAAAGTTAGTCCACTGACTTCTGGAAACTCTGTTGGCTTGGTGAAACCGTTTCTCTCATCTGGCTCACTCCCCCTAGTTATCCCGTTTTCCTTCCTTGCCTTTTTCTTCAAAGAATTCCTACCACCAACTCCATCTGTGACAAGCAACCAGAGAGGAAGACTGTGCAGAAAGAAAAACTTTCATGTTTCAGTTATTAAGTATGGAAACATTTTAAAATAGAGATAATACCTTAGTGGTTTTCTTTTTCCTCCTCTAACATCTTCAAAGATTAAGCCTTGTTCCTCTTTAACCTAGATTTGTCTGTACTTGAAAAATGACTGCTTAGCAGGAAACTTGAAACGAACTACTGCCTGACCCATTCTAAGCATCACCCTGCAGGTGCCGGGAAGCCGTGGCCGAACCAGCACTGGGAATATCTGCCTAATAAGGGAGTAGTTTTTCACTCTGAACCCCAAGCTAAAACTTGTCGCTACAGCTATGTTATTTCTTAAAATGAAAGTATTACTTTGGGGGAATATTTAAAATATATATCTTTGTCTATTAAAAATATTTCTCTTTAATCCAAAGCCTTCAAATCAGCTCCAACTGAAAAGTGTTTTTAAAATTATTGGGAGATATAGAAAAAGGTGGTGAGTGGAAAAAAATAAGCATCTTTGCTACTACCAATGAGACTAACCTCCCAAGATCATCTACTAAGGTCGAATGGGAATCTGTGACGCGGCAGCAATCAATGTCTTTCCTGCCTGTCCACTCCAGGCCAGGGCCAGCTCTTCCTGGGCACTGAGATGCCCCAGCAGTCTGAGGGAGGACCCTCAGCTGAAATAGTGAATACAAAGCACAGAGCTTGATGTATGAGCTCTCGCCACACGATGCCCAGACACCCAGAACACAGAATACGTAACCACTCAATTGAGTACTGCCTACCAGGTGTCGCTGAGCGCCGTGTGGACCGTGGTGCTCACACCTCTGGAGAGTCCCTTTGAGACTTTCATGAGCTGCACAGGAAAAGGGCTCTTCAGTCTTCCAGCTAATCCCCTCCCTATGACTCCAAACCTCTAGATAATCGCTAGATTCTTTTCCAGAGGCTTCAAATATCTTCTGTCTTAGTGCACACTTAAAATGTTCTCCCTGTAACCCCCCAAAGACGGAAGATCACAATCTCCTGAGAAGGATCGAAAGAAGGTGATATTAGTAAATTCCTAGCAACTTGAGCCTGGATCGTAGCTTTCCCCAAAGTCAGAGGAGAGCCTGGAACAGAAGACCACTGAGGTTTCTCCCAGCTCACGTCTTTGATGTATGGAGGCTTTGAGGCAGTTCCAGAAAGGTTTTCACCAACAGCGACATCACTGTGAAAACCGCAGAATCTGCTGAAGCCACCCAAAGGTCTAACTGGGTGTGGAAGTGCTGGAAGGCTTGTACAAATGCCAGTCCCATGACTATAGTAACAGCTCACATGTGCACAGGGAATGCCATCCCATCTGAGATTCCCTAAAAATCAAGCCTTAGTCCCTGTTTCCAATGAGCCCAGAAGGGCAGAAGCACCAAGCACCACCAGGGATGCAAACGACACACGGTGTCAGCTGCTACAGAAACCAGTCCCAAAGGCCCATGGGACTGAACCTGCTATGGACAATCAATCAGCCCCGAAGGCCCAAGGGACTGAATCTGCTAGCTGCACGCAGCTAAATACCGTATTTCCATAGTATGGCATTTCAGCACAATTCTTGCCTGACTACTGAGCAAATTTTTTGGATTTCAGATAAACATTGCAAATACCCGTTGGCCATGTGGAACGCAGGTGTAACTGCCTCCTGGGGTGGAACGCCCAGAAGACTGCGGGCTGAGGGCTGGAGGGAACGGAAGAGTCTGACTTCATCCTGGCGGCTTCCTCCTCATCTGCAGGTGGATTCCGCCCAATGGGCGCCAAGCCCAGCCACTCTCCCTGGGTTCCCCTGGCACTACCACCCTTGAGTGACGGTCCATCATGGCAAGCTGTGTGTGAAAAATCCACAGGATTTGTTGTCAGGGACCCAGCAGTCAGTCTGGGCTGTGCCACTGGAGTAACCGAGAGAACCCCAACACCTGCAGCTTCATCACCTAACAAGGGCTCATACCACTTAGGAGGAAGCGGCTGTGACCTGTGAACTCTCACTACCAAGTGTTTTTAGACAGGTGTGACTTAACTAGGTGTACCTGTTTGTGGGGAAAGGTAACAATCTGTCATTTGGATCTGCTCAAGAACTACATCGGTCAGCTTCTTTGAAAAGGGACTTTTCTTTAAAAAAACAAACAAACAAACAAAACCTGCAAGGCAGTTTAAAACTACACCCTGCTGGGAGAGTCCGGAAGCTTGACCTGCTGAAAGGCAAGCCCTCTTTCCCTACACGTCGTCGTCGAGCTCTGACATCTGTGCTCAGAATCTCCTCCTGGTGGACACCGTCGGACTGGACGCCAGGGAGCCCTCGAGAGAAGTGCGGGGAGGAAGTGCTTCTGGCCCCCTGGGGTCCCGCGAGGAGAACCCTGGAAGCTCTCAGGACCGTGAGTGCTTCCTGGCCCTGACAAGAAACCCAAAGTGAGAGAGAAGACGCGGCTTTTCTAGGGAAAAGATCAAGCCCAAAGTCATCTTTACAAGCGAAAGCCAGAAACCGGCAGCACGGAAGCCTACTTGGCCCTGGCCACGCTGGAGCGCAGGAGGTATGGGTCGCCGCTGCCCCTGCGGCGACTCGAGGTCCTCCTCTCTCCGTCGAACAGGCGCTGCAGCCGCAGGGCGAGCCGTCGGTCCTCCGCCTCCTGCTGCAGCCTCTGCTCTCGGTCCTGGGGGCTGGGCCCGGCTCGGCGCTCCGCAGTCTCTTCACTGAGCCGTTCTGCTCCAAGTGCTTGGTCTTGCAGCGGCGTTTGCGGCCCCTGCGCAGTCCGGGCAACGGCTCCTCGGCCCGACCAGTGGCCCGGAGACCGTTGGGCAGGTCCAAAGGAGGCGTCAGCTTCAGCTGCTTCTTCGTTTCGCGACCCCGACCCCAACTCCGGTTTGCTGGGCTCCCGAGCTAACGGCCAACACCTTCCTGGCGGCGCCCATGCATGTCTTGTCTAACTTGGCATCAAGTGTGGGCTCCCGCCCACCCGACTGCCAGCGCTCCAGGACGGTCGTGCTGACGGCCCCAGTGCAGGTCTCGGGAGGGATCTCGCTGTCGCAGGGCTGCGGCGCTTTCCTGTGACTCGCTGTGGTGCAGTGGTGGGTTTCAGCTGCCGCCAGGGGCGCGGTACACTCGGGCAGGGCCTGCCAGCCCGACAGCCTGGCATGGAGGGCTCTCTCCTTGCTCGCGGGGTGAGGTCCGAGCCCGGAAGCCCTCCCGGGGGCTCGGCGGCCAGGGACGTGAGGGTTGCCTTGGACAGGGTCTTCTTGATCTGTCGCTCCTGGAAGATCTGCTCCCACTTCCTGAGGATGCGGGGCTGGCCTCATCGACGTCTGCTTCTGCAGGCTCCTGCTCAGGTTGCGGGGTGTGGACTTGATGATGGCGGGCTCAGCACACGGCCGTCGGGGAGTCTCTTGGGGGCGTGCAGGGCGAGCACACGATGGGCTTGAAATGGTTCAGCTCCTCCGAGATGCTGTCGTTGCTGTCGGGGCTGATGGAGCGCTCGGGCTTGTGCAGAGAGGCCAGGGACGAGAGCGAGCTGAAGGGCAGGGCGCTTCTCAAGGGCAAGGTCCGGCGCCGACAGGCAGCGGCTGTTCTGAGTGGACAGGAGGACGCCGATGATGGGCGTGGAGGCCGGCGTCAGGGAAGCGCCCTGGAAGGGATGAAAGGTTGTACAGACACTTATGTGCAGTCTCCAGAACGCATGCGCTGGGCCAGGGAGCGAGGGGGACCTCTAAGAAAGCGAGATTACGGGCCGGGAGCCTAAGAATGCGAGAAAGCACTGACCTAGAATACACACCACGTAGCAGAAATTCCTACATTTGAGCTAATAAAACTGAAAATCTGTGTCTCTTTCTCTGTGCGTGCGTGCACAATCCATCTGAGAGTTAAAGGTTCCTCTGATGGCTCTGGCTCCACCTACCTTATTTGTAAATTTAATCTCTACTCTCACGCATGTGTGGAACTCTCTGGCTTAACTGCTATTCCGTGAGAACTCTGGGGTCTTCTGGAAGTGGGGGCAGGCGGCCTGACCCGTCCTCCCCTTCCAAAGCCACACCCATCTCCCACAACAGCAGCCTTGTAAATTCACTGCCCAGTTACATACTCCGTTGAATGGCACCTCCAAACTCCACCACACTGACAGCCCAATAGGAGCCCACCAGTTAGCTGGGAATGTAACAGAGACGTCAACTAGCTCAGTCACAAAACCATTAATACAGAGGCTCAGCTGGCAACAACAGCATAGTAAATCCTCAGACATACTGTCCCCATGGTGAGATATAACAATTTCCACAATTTTATTTTACTGAAGTATTTTTTGATAATTCCACTAACCACTTGGTTGTAATAAGCAATGAAAAAGAATTGTTTGGGGTAATGGGAAATTAATGGTGGTGGGAATGGGGTTGAATATTGAATATTTGTAAGAAATTAACACTAACAACTTCGTTTAAAAAATTGAGTAGAAGTCCACGAAGTTAAATAAGTTCAGTAAGTTAGACCAGTAACACAGATGGTCCAATTCACACATAACAGCTCAGTAGAAAGGTCATGGCTTTAGCAAGACAATTACAAGACATATGCTGTAATAAGCAATATAATATCAATCAGTTAGTGCTTGCTAAGGAAGCAGGCGGGGGACCTAGTTGGGAAATTTGGGTCTTTGGTGGAGGTAAGGGCACACTGGTGGTGGGACTAGTGTTGGAATATTGAGTACCTGAAACTACTGTGAACAACTTTGTAAATCACGGTGTTTAAATAAAGTTAAAATATTTGAAAAATAAATTATTTGGGCCTACTAAGGATGCAGGAGGGAGGTGGGAAAATGGGGACTATGTTGAAGGGAAGGTCACACTGGTGTTGGAATATGAAATGCCTGTTACAAATGCATCATGAACAATCTTATAAACCACAATGTTTAAGCAAAAGGGAAAAACAAGATAGCTTGTATGCCTAAGTCCCGTTCTGCCTCTCCTCCTTTGGAAACATGTCTGTGGGTGCTATGTCTGAGGCGAGAAGGGGACAGCACTTACGGCTGGGAAGTCCGTGTCTGAGGCGGGAAGGGGATGGGGCTCCCGGAAGTCCGTGTCTGAGATGGGAAGGGGATGGGACTCCCCGAAGTCCGTGTCTGAGGCGGGAAGGGGATGGGGCTCTCGGAAGTCCGTGTCTGAGATGGGAAGGGGATGGGGCTCCCGGAAGTCCGTGTCTGAGATGGGAAGGGGATGGGACTCCCGAAGTCCGTGTCTGAGGCGGGAAGGGGATGGGACTCCCGGAAGTCCGTGTCTGAGGCGGGAAGGGGATGGGGCTCCCGGAAGTCCGTGTCTGAGATGGGAAGGGGATGGGACTCCCCAAGTCCGTGTCTGAGGCGGGAAGGGGATGGGACTCCCCAAGTCCGTGTCTGAGGCGGGAAGGGGATGGGACTCCCGAAGTCCGTGTCTGAGGCGGGAGGGGATGGAACTCCTGAAATCCGTGTCTGAGGCGGGAAGGGGATGGGACTCCCGAAGTCCGTGTCTAGGCGGGAGGGGGATGGGACTCCCGGATGTCCGTGTCTAGGTGGGAGGGGATGGGACTCCCGGAAGTCCCGAGTGTCTGAGGCGGGAAGGGGATGGGGCTCCCGGAAGTCCGTGTCTGAGATGGGAAGGGGATGGGACTCCCGAAGTCCGTGTCTGAGGCGGGAAGGGGATGGGGCTCCCGGAAGTCCGTGTCTGAGATGGGAAGGGGATGGGACTCCCGAAGTCCGTGTCTGAGGCGGGAAGGGGATGGGACTCCCAAGTCCGTGTCTGAGGCGGGAAGGGGATGGGACTCCCAAGTCCGTGTCTGAGGCGGGGGGGGATGGAACTCCTGAAATCCGTGTCTGAGGCGGGAAGGGGATGGGACTCCCCGAAGTCCGTGTCTAGGCGGGAGGGGGATGGGACTCCCGGATGTCCGTGTCTAGGTGGGAGGGGATGGGGACTCCCGGAAGTCCCGAGTGTCTGAGGCGGGAAGGGGATGGGGCTCCCGGAAGTCCGTGTCTGAGGCGGGAAGGGGATGGAACTCCCGGAAGTCCGTGTCTGAGGCGGGACGGGGATGGGACTCCCGGAAGTCCGTGTCTGAGGCGGGAGGGGGATGGGACTCCCAGAAGTCCGTGTCTGAGGCGGGAGGGGGATGGGACTCCCGAGTGTCTAAGGCGGGAAGGGGATGGGACTCCCGGAAGTCCGTGTCTGAGGCGGGGAAGGGGATGGGGCTCCCGGAAGTCCGTGTCTGAGACGGGAAGGGGATGGGACTCCCGGAAGTCCGTGTCTGAGACGGGAAGGGGATGGGACTCCCGGAAGTCCGTGTCTGAGGCGGGAGGGGATGGGACTCCCGGAAGTCCGTGTCTGAGGCGGGAGGGGATGGGACTCCCGGAAGTCCGTGTCTGAGGCGGGAGGGGATGGGACTCCCCGAGTGTCTAAGGCGGGAAGGGATGGGACTCCCGGAAGTCCGTGTCTGAGGCGGGAGGGGATGGGACTCCCGGAAGTCCGTGTCTAACACGTACCTTGGCCTTACTGGCAGGAGCACCTCTGAGTCTGCTCTTTGCTCTGTCCTGAGCAGTATCACAGCAGCTCTGACTCCTCTCCACCTTGGAATTAAGATTCCTAAAAACAAAATATACAAAAGACAAATCGTCAAAAAAGAACCCACATGCTAGCTAAAAAAAGTCCGCTCTTTTCCGAGTTTCCAACACTACCTACCAGGAGGAATAATCTCTTTGGGCAGCTGGAACAGAAAAGCAGTTCACTTATTAGACACCACCCTGCCCTCGCCCCACATACACACATTCACACACTTAAGGACTAGAGAGAGAACACAGGGTTAGGGCACATGCACACAGTCAACCCAGTTTGATCTCTGGCATCAAGTACGGTCCCCTGAGCACCTCCAGGAGTAACTCCTGATTAGGCACAGAGTGAGGAGTAAACCATGATACCACCAGGTGTGGCCACAAATCTCCCAAAACATAAAATAAATAAAACACGAGAACAAGTCCTGTTAAAAAAGAGAGTTTACAAGAGAGGACATTTGGTTTTACCCCAACCCTGATTAAATGAGGGTGACCAAGAACTCTTTTGCTCACACTTAAATAGATGAAGGGATATTTTAACTCCCTTAATAAAGTGATATGTCAGGAGGTCTTGTCAAAGGTGGAAATTATCACAAACGTGTGGGAGTCAGAGGCTAGGTAAGACAGAAAATGGAACAGTGTGCTAACAATTGTCGAGGGTACTAATACCAACTTTGAACTGAGCATTAAATACAGGCAAAAAGATACACATGACAACCCTTTAATGTATGTTCTGTAATCCATAGTCTGGAAGGGAAGGAAAAGAGAAAGAGAGAGAAAGGGAAAGAAATAAAGAACCTGCCATGGAGGAGGGCTGGGGGGGGGGAGAAGGAACCGGGGATGTTGGTGGTGGGAGATGGGCACTGGTGGAGGGATGGGTGCTGGAACACTGTACGACTAAAACCTAAATATGAACTTTTTAATTGTATACCTTTGTAGTTGTATATCTCACAGTGGTATAATAAAATACTTTAAAAAATAAAGTGATAGGTGAATAAATCACCTCTAAAGTCAACATTTTTTTTTCTTTCATTAATACTAAACCTCTCGTCAAGCAATCTAAAGTGATTTGAAACATCTCAGTACTTAAAAAAGGCACGTAACAGTGCACTAAATTACACAGGGAATCAAAATTAAATATGATCTCTCTCTATATTTGAGCTTTAAAAGGCCTAAATCCTAGTGATTTAAGCCTTCAAACAAGTGACTTTTTTGTCTCTGCCTACATTACACTGACTTTACAAGCCAAAGCAAGCCTCCAAGTACCCGTTTTCTTCCTGTATCAGAGGTAAGTGACTGTTCGCTCCCATTGACCAAAGGTTATAAGACAGGGTCCCAATGATCATATTCCCCACCTCAATGCTTGCCAGTTCAATGACCGCTCAGAATATAATAATTTTCCAAATGCTTGCAACTGGTTTTACTTGTGTTTTGACACGACTACACAAGCATTTATACTATATGCCTTGCAGTCACTGATATTTGCACTCACAGGAAATTCAGAGAAGAATACACTCTAGGTCTTCAAAACCACTGAGACAAGTTCATATAATTCATTAAAAAAGATCCCGGCAATCCAGGCACGCCTACAACACAGTAATGTCTACAAGGGAGTTATTAATTTCCTGGGAGAAAGTGAGAAATGGCTGGAGAAGCCTTTCTGTAGCATATGTATTCTGAAAGATAAATAATTTGCCATGGGCCAGAGCGATAGCACACCGGGTAGGGGGCTTGCCTTGCAGTGGCCAACCCAGGTTCAATCCCTGGCATCCCATATGGTCCCCCGAGCACCATTCCTGAGTGCAGAGCCAGGAGTAACCCATGAGCATAACCAGGTGTGACCCAAAAAGCCAAAAGAAAATTAAAAATAAAAGAATTTGCCGAAAGTCAAGGTGAACAGGTCAAGGCAGCCATGATGTTACCGTCCTCGTCCTCCCTCCACCTCCCCTATTTATTTTCTTCATGCTGTTCTCAATTTCCTACTCAGCGACCACTGATGAGTGAATTCATCATCTCCCTCTACGTATTTACTTAACATGTCTTCCAATTCCATCCCTGTTGTAGAGACTGCAAAAGTAGTATCCAGATAAAATGTATATACATATATTATAGGTAAGTACATACATATATGTGTATATATGTATTTTACTTTATTTATTTATTTATTTATTTATTGCTTTTTGGGTCACACCCGGCGATGCTCAGGGGTTACTCCTAGCTCTGCACTCAGCAATTACTCCTGGCAGTGCTCGGGGACTATATGGGATGCCGGGGATCAAATCGGGTCGGCTGCATGCAAGGCAAATGCCTACCCACTGGGCTATCGCCTCAGCCCCTATTTATATGGATATATGATAATACATATGGATATATATGTACTTATATATAAGTATGTATATATGTACATATATATTATATGTGTACTTACATATAAGTAATATATGTATGTATGTACAAATGTATGTAACTATTTCTTTTTCCATTCATGTCACTGGATTTCTCAGCTGTTCCTGTATCCTTACTGTTACAACGATCACAGGTGTGCATGTCACTTTCAGACTTAGTATTTTTTGTTTGGCCTAAAAGTTACTTAACAGTACATTGCTCAGCTTTCAAATGGCAAAGTATTCCCTGCTTTCTTTTTAAAGGTAATTTATATATTCATGGCCTTGTGGTTCTAAGAATTCTTGTTATTATTTCTACTTTCATGACTTAGTGAACATCTGAACTGTACCCCCGTAAGCAAACTCATTATGGAGAACGCTCCATGTGTACTGGAGAAAAATATATATTCAGCTGGGGGGGCTGAGGGGTTACTTAATCCCATTATTCCAAGACATCATTTCACACTCGTTTCCTTGTTGATGCTGTCTGATTGTGCTCTCCAGTAACAATAGTGGGGTGTCATTATTGCTACTATTGTTACTAATACTCCAACTACTATTATGTACTATATTGTTACTGCAACTGTACTCCCACTACTCTTATGTACTATATTGTTACTGCTACTGTACTCCCACTATTATGTACTATCATTTTTGGCCATTTTTAATGAAGACTTTGGTCACTTTTGCCTCTGACATTTGCCCTTTATAGGAGGCCAATCCATATTCCTTGCAGTGTTAATCTGGATGTACCAAATGTCCTCAGTTGTTTGTCTGGAAACGTTTTTATCACGCTCTCAAATCTGAATGATACTCTGCAGCCTAGAACACTTGGTTATAGATTCTTTATGTTCTGTAGTTGAATTATATTATTTCATTCTCTTCTTATAGAGTTTGAGAATTCTGATGTGAGTCTAACAGTGTTTCACTTGTATGTGAGACTCTGCTTCTCACTAAACGTCTTAAGGAGTCATTCCATCACTGTGGTTTTTGCTATTTTTATTACAGGGTGTTTTGGTGTTTATCTGTTTGGGTCTGTTTGTTTAACACACTTTAGGTCTCTGGTCAGTAGGCGCGTCTCCCTCAGACTGGGGGTGTTCTGAGCTTTTGTTTCTTCTATCAGCTGTTGTTGTTTTCTCTTCCCTTTCCTTCTGAAATGTGTATGATATGGAGAGTGTTCCTCCTGATATGTAAAATATATAATCCCTTAAATGTTCTTCATTAAAAAACCTCTTTGTATCACTTGTCTTCCTGTTGTTCATCGATTTGCTCGAGCAGGTGCCAGTAACAATTCGTTGGGAATGAAGTCCATTATTGTTACAGGTTTTGGCATATTGAATACAGCACAGGTAACTTGCCAGGCTCTGCTGTGGCTCTGGGTTCACCCCAGGGGGCCAAGTCTTTTCCTATGCCAGATCATCAACCATCCAGGGCCCATGGGGCAGAGCCCTGGGTGTGGATAAGCCTGTCTCCTCTCTGCCACCTTCCGATGCAGCCGGGCACCACAGCCACACCTGCAACACCTCGAGGGCAAAAATGCACTAATCCCAAATAATTCCATTTAACCAGAGTACATTTAATAAGACCACGCTTATTACTCTGCCTCCTAATTTTATTTTTGAGTCACACCTGGTGATGCTTGGGGACATATGGGATACTGGTGTGATAGTCCAGCGGGAGGGTATCAGCCTTGCAAGCGTCTGACCTGGGTTCGATCCCTGGTTATGGAGCACTGCCAGGACTAATTCTTAAGTGCAGAGCCAGAAGTAACCCCTGAGCATCACCAGGTGTGGCCCAAAAATCAAAACCAAAAACAATCAAATAAATGGTCAATCTGAAATCTGGGGAATGCACTTTCCTCACCAATATCTGGTATGAATTGTTGAGAAATAAGGAGCCAGGCATATTCTTTACAGTATATTACTAGTACTAGAACTAGTGTGTGTCTAGCAAAGGTCTAAGGCTAGCTTTTGATTGAAGAGAAATGCTAATAAAGACAGTCTACTGTAATGCAAATGCTAGTTTGGAACACTATTATTTGGAACAGCATTTTCCCCACAGAAACCAAGTCTTAAAAAGAGGTAATATTATGTGATAAACCAAAAACCAAAGATTGCTTAGGCAATGTTTTAAGAATTATGATAAATTTCAAAAAAAAAAAAGAATTATGATAAATTTCAACAGTATTCCTCTTAAAAACAAATTAAGATTATATGTAATCGGCCCTACAGCAGGTAGGGCGTTTGCCTTGCATGTGGCCAGCCAGGGAGAAAACCTCTTTGTTGATGATACTGAAGATGTGGCTTATCTTTGAGCTCACTATCTGACTTCTGGATTCTTCCATTCTGAGTCCTGCTACTATGTTCCTTGGCTCCTTCATTTCTCTTTGAATGAGTTCTTTCATTTTTTCCCCACCACTCTTTCTTCAAGCTTATTAAGACTCTCAAAATGTTCTCAGTTCAGTGAACATCAAGGAACTACTGTTCTGAAGTCACCCTCAGGCAGTTTAAAAAGTGCAGATGCAGCTGAAAACTTTACTAGGCTTATGTTCCCATCTGTTGCTCTGGTTGAATTCCTTCATTTAAAAAATAAATTTAAAATACACTTATTCCTGGTGTTTCATGCAAGGTAAGGGTGGAACTCCAAGTTCTAGCTGGCTTTAACAATTTTCTGGTGCTCCTGTTGGCAGGATCAAGCTGTACCTGTGATCCTATTGACTGCTGGCATCCATGATGCCTAGTTATGACCTAGACATTTGTAAGGTCACAGTGGCATTTGTGGCAACTCTGTACTTTTTTTTTAATTGGAATTTAAATCGTTAAGAGATTTTTTTTGGGGGGTCACACCTGGCGATACTCAGGAATTATTCCTGGCTCTGCACTCAGGAATTAGTCCTGGCAGTGCTCGGGGACTATATGGGATGCCAGGGATTGAACCTGGGTCAGCTGCTTGCAAGGCAAATGCCCTACCCACTGTACTATCACTCCAGCCCCTCGTAAGATATCTTGTATTTTTTTAATTATATTACCGTGAGATATACAATTATAAAGCTGTTCATGATTGGGTTTCAGACATATAGTGTTCCAGCACCCATCCCTCCACCAGTGCACATTTCCCACCACCAATGACCCCAGTTTCCTCCCCCATCCCACCTGCTTCTATGGCAGGCACCTCTCTCTCTCTCTCTCTCTCTCTCTCTCTCTCTCTCTCTCTCTCCTTTCAATACTTAGTTCTAGTTTAACATTACCATTTCCAACTATTATTGGCACACTGCTCCCTTCTCTATCTTACCTAACCTCTGTGCCCCACACACTGTGGTAGATTCCAACCCCTTGACAGGTCCTCCTGTTTTGCCTAGCCTTGGATATTGGCCTCATTCATATATACATTGGTCTCTTTATATATATATATATATATACACACACACACACACACACACACACATATATATATATACATATGTCTATACACACACACATATATATATTTTATATCCCACAAATGACTGCAGCAATTCTATGACTGTCCTTTTTCTTCTGACTTATTCCACTCAGCATAACAATCTCCATGTCCATTTATTTGTAGGCAAATTTTATGACTTCATTTTTCCTAACAGCTGCATAGTATTCCATTGTGTAGATGTACTATAGGTTCTTTATCCAGTTGTCTGTTCATGGGCATTCAGGTTGTTTCCAGATCCTGGCTATTGGATATTAACCTTTTACCAAATAAATTACTAAAAATGTTTTCTCAAATCTTGTAGGTTTCACCTAGTTATTTGGCTTTTTTATGTAGAAATTTATATACTGATATAGTCTCATTCATTTATTTCCATTTTTGTTTGCTAATCCTGTCAAATATATTATTGCCAAAACTCTCACGATTTTTTTTCCACAAAGTTTTCTTCTTCAATGAATTTTATAATTTCAGGCTTTATGTTTATATATAATGTGTTTCAAGTTAATTTGTGTGAGTGGTATAAGACAGGTGTTCAGGTTTGCTGATAATCTGTGATTATGTCCGTTTCCTAGTACCATTTCCTGGGAAATCTATTCTTTCCTCACTCAGCATGTTGTCTCCCTTGTTAAATGTCATCTGACCATATATGCTTACTTCAAAGACTACAGAGTAAAATTTGGAAGTTTTTAGGGTAAACATCAGGGTAACACTGATTACTGTACTTGGAAATGCTTCAAAACCGATGGGTGGGGAGAGCACAAAAACCTAAATACAAGCCTAACAAATAGAGATATCATTTGTCAGACTGCCTAAATCCCTACAGGAAAAAAAAAAAGATAATTTGTACAGGTTATGTCTATGAACTTCCAAAGTTGTGTGAATGTTGACCTGGCAAATTATGAGCATTTCTATTGGCCAGCTACGGGCTCCAGGCTTCTACACAGGCTTTTCGTGGACCAGATATATGAAGACCAAATGGAGGTCACTGGAGATTAATGTAGAAAATACTAATCTCTCTCTCTCTCTCTCTCTCTCTCTCTCTCTCACACACACACACACACACACACTCTTCTTACTCCCTCCTTCACTCCTTTTTGGGCATTATGGTTTGTACTACAGATACCAAAAAGTTATCAGTAAATCCCTTTACCTATTTTCAACACTCAGTTCCTGTCTAAAGTGATCATTTCCAACTATTACTGTCATACTGGTCCCTTCCCTATCCTAAAAAATCAGGTTTGAAGGAAACCTAACATTTTGGGGGAATTGAGGATGAAAGCTGATTGATTTCTCACAGTACCAAATAATTCCTTGAGCTCAAGAAAGCAAGGAATTCCATGCTGAAGAACACTGGAAGCCCATCACGGGTCAGGATAAAGCAGATTGCAGATTAAACAATGGAAGAAGATAAAAATGCTTCTGAGAGACAATTCCTAAATAATGTAGCTCCTGACAGGATGGAGATGGAAGCTCATTCTTTTATACGTGAAAATCTACTTTATAAGAAACCTAAGAAAGAAGTAAAAAGGAAAAGGTATTGTTTCACTTTGTTTTGACGGCATTATTCTGTAGGGCTCCTTCCTCGTGCAAAAGGGAAAAGTTTTTAAAGGTTTTGTTGCTGTCAATCTCAATTTCTTTAACTTTGGTCTCTGATAAATAAAACTGTTCAAGAACTTTAAAGAAAGAAAAGGTAGAAGTTTACTGCCTTTTGATAGAAAAATATTTACGTCAACCTTGGAAGGAATTTGTAGGTTCTCTCAGACCTTCTATATGCAATCCTGCTCTTAGCTGCTTGCTGCGTCTTGGGGAAGAATTCTTTAGCTTGCAGCCTCCTCTTGATCCTACACATACCAACGGAGCCTTTTTGCTTTTACAGTTCTGTTTGAGCTTGTGCTGATGCTCAAGTCTACGGACTCTCTCTGGCCTGCAGATACTTGCCAGAATTCTACGTGTTCTCAGAAGCCATCTGCCGGCTGTTCTCTCTACACCCACAGCATCACGCCATTGGCTCCTAGGTATCCTTTTTTCACAGGGGAGGACGTTTTGGGACGCAGCCAGCAGCAATCAGGAAGGATTCACAACACGGTGCATGAGGGTCACTCTGTTAGGAGGCCATGCAGTACCAGGGGTAAAACTCAGGGCTGCTACCACGGGAGAAAACCCACACCTACAGCATGTAAATTACATGTACTGGGCTTTGGACTGTCTCCTCAGCCTCCACCATACGTATTAACGGAAACTATCGCTCAGTAAGATGGGTATCGTGTAGTGTTCTGAGAGTTCCAGCTGCCATGACCACAGCCTCTTTCTTCCCTTTGGGCACAAATCCAATACTTTGAAGAAGCCAGGAGAGAAATGAGTTTCCTTTGCATGTCCCGCATAACTGGGAGAGGAGTTTCCTTTGCATGTCCTGCATGACTGGGAGGAGTTTTCTTTGCATGTCCTGCATGACTGGGAGAGGAGTTTCCTTTGCATGCCCCGCATGACTGGGAGGAGTTTCCTTTGCATGTCCTGCATGACTGGGAGAGGAGTTTCCTTTGCATGTCCTGCATGAATGGGAGAGGAGTTTCCTTTGCATGTCCTGCATAACTGGGGGAGGAGTTTCCTTTGCATGCCCCGCATGACTGGGACACGAGTTTCCTTTGCATGCCCTGCATGACTGGGAGAGGAGTTTCCTTTGCATGTCCTGCATGACTGGGAGAGGAGTTTCCTTTGCATGCCCCGCATGACTGGGAGGAGTTTCCTTTGCATGTCCTGCATGACTGGGAGAGGAGTTTCCTTTGCATGTCCTGCATGACTGGGAGAGGAGTTTCCTTTGCATGTCCCGCATGACTGGGGAGGAGTTTCCTTTGCATGCCCTGCATGACTGGGAGAGGAGTTTCCTTTGCATGTCCTGCATGACTGGGAGAGGAGTTTCCTTTGCATGCCCTGCATAACTGGGGGAGGAGTTTCCTTTGCATGCCCCGCATGACTGGGAGGACTTTTCTTTGCATGTCCTGCATGACTGGGAGAGGAGTTTCCTTTGCATGTCCTGCATGAATGGGAGAGGAGTTTCCTTTGCATGTCCTGCATGACTGGGGGAGGAGTTTCCTTTGCATGTCCTGCATAACTGGGGGGAGGAGTTTCCTTTGCATGCCCCGCATGACTGGGACACGAGTTTCCTTTGCATGCCCTGCATGACTGGGAGAGGAGTTTCCTTTGCATGTCCCGCATGACTGGGAGAGGAGTTTCCTTTGCATGCCCCGCATGACTGGGAGGAGTTTCCTTTGCATGTCCTGCATGACTGGGAGAGGAGTTTCCTTTGCATGTCCTGCATGACTGGGAGAGGAGTTTCCTTTGCATGTCCTGCATGACTGGGGGGAGGGTTTCCTTTGCATGTCCTGCATGAATGGGAGAGGAGTTTCCTTTGCATGTCCTGCATGACTGGGAGAGGAGTTTCCTTTGCATGCCCTGCATGACTGGGAGAGGAGTTTCCTTTGCATGTCCTGCATGAATGGGAGAGGAGTTTCCTTTGCATGTCCTGCATGACTGGGGGAGGAGTTTCCTTTGCATGTCCTGCATGACTGGGGGAGGAGTTTCCTTTGCATGCCCCGCATGACTGGGAGGAGTTTCCTTTGCATGTCCTGCATGACTGGGAGAGGAGTTTCCTTTGCATGTCCTGCATGACTGGGAGAGGAGTTTCCTTTGCATGCCCCGCATGACTGGGAGGAGTTTCCTTTGCATGTCCTGCATGACTGGGACACGAGTTTCCTTTGCATGTCCTGCATGACTGGGAGAGGAGTTTCTTTGCATGCCCTGCATGACTGGGAGAGGAGTTTCCTTTGCATGCCCCGCATGACTGGGAGAGGAGTTTCCTTTGCATGTCCTGCATGACTGGTAGAGGAGTTTCCTTTGCATGTCCTGCATGACAGGGAGAGGAGTTTCTTTGCATGCCCTGCATGACTGGGAGAGGAGTTTCTTTGCATGCCCCGCATGACTGGTAGAGGAGTTTCCTTTGCATGTCCTGCATGACTGGGAGAGGAGTTTCCTTTGCATGCCCCGCATGACTGGGAGAGGAGTTTCCTTTGCATGCCCTGCATGACTGGGAGAGGAGTTTCCTTTGCATGTCCTGCATGACTGGGAGAGGAGTTTCCTTTGCATGTCCTGCGTGACTGGGAGAGGAGTTTCCTTTGCATGTCCTGCATGACTGGGACACGAGTTTCCTTGGCATGTCCCGCATGACTGGGAGAGGAGTTTCCTTTGCATGTCCTGCATGACTGGGGGAGGAGTTTCCTTTGCATGCCCTGCATGACTGGGAGAGGAGTTTCCTTTGCATGCCCCTGCATGACTGGGAGAGGAGTTTCCTTTGCATGTCCTGCATGACTGGGAGAGGAGTTTCCTTTGCATGTCCTGCATGACTGGGAGAGGAGTTTCCTTTGCATGCCCTGCATGACTGGGAGAGGAGTTTCCTTTGCATGTCCTGCATGACAGGGAGAGGAGTTTCCTTTGCATGCCCCCGCATGACTGGGAGAGGAGTTTCCTTTGCATGCCCTGCATGACTGGGAGAGGAGTTTCCTTTGCATGTCCTGCATGACTGGGGGAGGAGTTTCCTTGGCATGTCCCGCATGACTGGAGAGGAGTTTCCTTTGCATGTCCTGCATGACTGGGGGAGGAGTTTCCTTTGCATGCCCCGCATGACTGGGACACGAAGTTTCCTTTGCATGCCCTGCATGACTGGGAGAGGGGTTTCCTTTGCATGTCCTGCATGACTGGGACACGAGTTTCCTTTGCATGCCCCGCATGACTGGGAGAGGAGTTTCCTTTGCATGTCCTGCATGACTGGGAGAGGAGTTTCCTTTGCATGCCCCGCATGACTGGGAGAGGAGTTTCCTTTGCATGTCCTGCATGACTGGGACACGAGTTTCCTTTGCATGTCCTGCATGACTGGGAGAGGAGTTTCCTTTGCATGTCCTGCATGACTGGGAGAGGAGTTTCCTTTGCATGTCCTGCATGAATGGGAGAGGAGTTTCCTTTGCATGCCCCGCGTGACTGGGAGAGGAGTTTCCTTTGCATGCCCTGCATGACTGGTAGAGGAGTTTCCTTTGCATGCCCTGCATGACTGGGAGTGGAGTTTCCTTTGCATGTCCCGCATGACTGGGAGAGGAGTTTCCTTTGCATGTCCCGCATGACTGGGAGAGGAGTTTCCTTTGCATGTCCTGCATGACTGGGACACGAGTTTCCTTTGCATGCCCTGCATGACTGGGAGAGGAGTTTCCTTTGCATGTCCTGCATGACTGGGAGAGGAGTTTCCTTTGCATGTCCTGCATGACTGGGACACGAGTTTCCTTGGCATGTCCCGCATGACTGGGAGAGGAGTTTCCTTTGCATGTCCTGCATGACTGGGACACGAGTTTCCTTTGCATGTCCTGCATGACTGGGAGAGGAGTTTCCTTTGCATGCCCTGCATGACTGGGAGAGGAGTTTCCTTTGCATGCCCCGCATGACTGGGAGAGGAGTTTCCTTTGCATGCCCTGCATGACTGGAAGAGGAGTTTCCTTTGCATGCCCTGCATGACTGGGAGAGGAGTTTCCTTTGCATGTCCCGCATGACTGGGAGAGGAGTTTCCTTTGCATGTCCTGCATGACTGGGAGAGGAGTTTCCTTTGCATGTCCTGCATGACTGGGACACGAGTTTCCTTTGCATGCCCTGCATGACTGGGAGAGGAGTTTCCTTTGCATGTCCTGCATGACTGGGAGAGGAGTTTCCTTTGCATGTCCTGCATGACTGGGACACGAGTTTCCTTTGCATGTCCTGCATGACTGGGAGAGGAGTTTCTTTTGCATGCCCTGCATGACTGGGAGAGGAGTTTCCTTTGCATGCCCCCGCATGACTGGGAGAGGAGTTTCCTTTGCATGTCCTGCATGACTGGTAGAGGAGTTTCCTTTGCATGTCCCGCATGACTGGGAGAGAGGAGTTTCCTTTGCATGCCCTGCATGACTGGGCCATCTGGGTGCTCCCTAATAGGCTTATACTTGCCTCTGCCTGGGAAATCACAACTGGAAAAATCTTTGTTGGCTTTGAGGCTCTGTATCTTTTTTGAAAGAATTGACCCTTTTACTGTTACACAACATCTCTCTCTGTCTCTTGTAACAATTACCACCTCAAAGTCTGTGCTGTTTAATGTCCTATAGCTACTCATGGTTCTCTTCTAGTGACTTTACATGAAATCTTTTTCTAACCTTTCGCTTTCAACTTTCTTATTTATTTTGGCTTGGAGGACACCCAAAGCAGCACTCAAGGTTTACTCCTGGCTGTGTGCTCATCGTGGATCACTCTTGCTTTTTGGAAGTACTTGAAGACCTCAGCAGGGATCACTCTTGCTCTTGGCAGTACCTGGGGACCATCTGCTGTACCAGGACTCAAATCAGGATCCGCTGCAAGCAAAGCAAGTGCCTTAATCCTGACTCCAGTCCCTTGCATCATATTTTAAAATTCACTCTGCCAATATCTATCTTTTAATCTTTTATTCTGCTATTTGCCTTTGTACATTCTATACTTTTTCATTCCTCCGTCACAGCCTTCTTTTGCTTCATACATTTCCAAGTATAACACTTTTACTCCCACTTAATTTCTTTTTTTTGACTACCAAAATATCACATAAGTTTATTTTAAGTGTAACAGTAATGTTAAAGTCAACAAGTTTAATTCTTAACTATACCATGTAAACTGAGCTATTTAAGTATTTTGAAGTTATTTCCTTAAAAAAAAACAAAACCTTGGGGGCGGAGCGATAGCCCAGCAGGTAGGGCATTTGCTTTGAACGCGGTCGGCCTGTGCCGGCCCGGGTTCGATCCGCAGCATCCCATATGGTCCCCCGAGCACCGCCAGGAGTAATTCCTGAGTGAAGAGCCAGGAGTAACCCCTGAGCATCGCCGGGTGTGACCCAAAAAAGCAAAAAAAAAAAAAAAAAAAAAACAACCGGGAGCTTTACTTCTTCACTGCACATGCCAGCTTTCCAATTGTATCATTTGTCTTCTCGTTGTTCATCAATTTGCTCAAGCAGGCACCAGTAACATCTGCATATGTCCTGTCACATGCCCAAGGGCATCTGCTCGCTCCAGGAACACAAACAAAGAGCCTCAAACCATCCCTTCAGGTCATGGGAATGAGGTCTATAATTGTTACTATTTTTGGCATATCAAATACGACACGGGTAGCTCGCCAGGCTCTGGAGTGCGGGCGGGATACTCTTGTAGTAGACTCTCAGTTCATGCATTTACTGATGAACTGTGCGGCTGCTGTGGTTGCATGCAATGGAGAGACATAGGCTTTTCTCTTGGGGAGCTCTGAAGAGTTGTGGAATCGGATGTTGTAAATGACTGTCCTCATGCTGCAGGGGGTCCTCTGGCTTCTTGAGAGGCTCTATTGTGATGGCAGGCCAGGGCTAGAACCCGTCTTCCCTCCTGGGTGCCTCATGATCAGCCGGGCACAGGGAGAGCCGGTAGCAGCTCTGCCCTGTATATCTGTGTCTGCCTTGTGTATCTGTGTCCCGTGTATGTGTCTAAATTATTCTGTGTTTGGAGGAATTTCATTAGAGAAATACATGATTTAAGTGATATATCAAAACTTCTTTCCTCAATGAGATCCAATTATGAATGTTTTTGTAATTGTATATCTCACAGTGGTATATAAAAACATTTTAAAAATAAAGAAAAAAAACAAACATAAAAAAAAAAGAAAAAGAAAAGCCTGGGCTCCTTGTGGGAAAGAGATTGGTACTCTGTCATTGGATGTGGTGTTGAAATTATGTCTGTCTCTATTTGTTGGGAATGAGGTCCATTATTGTTACTGTTTTAGGCATATCTAATATACCACAGGTAGCTGCCAGGCTCTGGGTTCATCCCAGGGGCCCAGTCTTTTCTACATCAGACCATCAACCATCCAGGACCCACGGGGCAGAGTCCTGGGTGTAGACAAGCCTGTCTCCTGCCTGCCACCTGCCGACGCAGCTGGGCACTGCAGCCACACCTGCAACACCTAGAGGGGCTAATTAATAGTATTAAAAGCCAAAAATAATTTTTAAATTAAAAGAAATTTCTTTCCTCAAATAAAAGTATGAACAAATTATATATTGAATAGATTTATCTGCAGGTTCTTTTCTTTAGAACCTAAATGCAATTACCATACAGTATGATTTTTACCTAGTCTGTCTTATTTCTTTTTATATATACATATATACATATATATAGAGTATAGTCATTATTGTAGTAAATAATGATGCTTATTGTAATCCTGAGGACAGCCACCAAGGAAATAAATAAATAAATGCATATTATTTATTTATTTATTTATTTCCTTGGTGGCTGTCCTCAGGATTACAATAAGCATCATTATTTACTTACAATAATGAATTTCAAACCAACTCAATTTCAATCAATAGTACACAAAAACTTGAATTCCTATATAACTCTGATCCCTTGTATTACTTTTATAACACTAAGAAATTGTCACAAAATTGTCACAAAAACCATTAATATGAAAATATCACAAAACCATGATGTAATATGCATAAGTTACTGTCATTTATATTTTTTGGGAAATTGAGTCCTTTTTTTTTTTTTTACGAAGATAGAAAGGCTCAGAAAACCTTAGCATACCAACTTCCCCACCCTCCTACTTATCAGTTTGGTAGTGACAAATCTTTCAACATAGGAGAGAAAAGGTAATTAACTGTTTTCAGGTAAGCAAAGAACTGAAACACAATCTCTCTGTTTAACGCTCATTTACAATAGTTATTATGTTAATATATCATTGTGTTAGGACAAGAGGCTTCAAAATGCTGAGAAGGGCCGAGAAGGGCTGACAGTATTCTTAGGGATGAGACAGTCCAGACAACATGTTCACTAAAGAAACAGGGAATGCAACTTCTGTACACATTCGTTTCTATATCCCCAAACTAACACAGTGCTGAAATACAGTGAATATGTTCGATTACCCACTTACAAATGTCAAGGAGGGGAAGGAGTGCAGGGGTTCAGGCATGTGAGCCCAGTTCAATCCTTGACCCCTCAGATGGCCCTCTGGCCATCACCAGGAGTGATCCCCTGAGCAGAACCAGGAGTAAACCCAGAGCACTCCTGAGTATGGCCCAAATCTCTACCCCAAAACATAAAGGAATACCTCTCTCTTCCCTAAAGGTAGAAAGAAAACTTGGGCATTTAGCAGGAATCTTAAGACACCACACTGTTTCAAATATATTGTATCTCATTAAATTCACACCAAAAATCCTAAGATGTATGGACAATTGTCCTCAATTTGTAAAATACAAGGAAGGTGCTCTTTCCAAATTCACAAACCAGATACCAAGATTTAAAACTATTTGCTGCTTTTTTGAACACAGCTGACCTCGCATTTAACTCCATCTTGCCACAGGACAGACCCAGAATGCCTAGGGAAGATCTCACTCCCAGACATATAATAAAGTCATAAACAAGAAAAAGCAGAATTATCTGAAAAGAAACTGGCTTAAATTTTCCACTGCCAAGAAAACCAGATGGTTTCTGGGATGTCTAGTGGTCTAAAAAATACCCACAACCACAACCAGCCTGACTTAGAAACAAAGAAAATAAGAAGCAGCCAGTATCAACACGCAGCTGGAAAATGAGGAGATTCAGTGCTTATGAAACACTGCTCTGAGGGTTTCAAATGGCAACGCACAGAATAAAACACAGCGCTGCTCGCCTCCTCAACAGCTCACTCCCAGCCGTCCCTCACCTCCTAAGTTTTGTAATCGAACCCTTCTGGTATAGCACAGCTAAGTCCTGCACACTAAGAAGTCAAAGGCTGGAGAGAAGGACCCTGTCCCACACCTCTGAAACAGTCGCCACAGCAGCTTCTTCTTAAGCCAAGTTAGAGCTGTCCACGCCCCTCAGATAGGTGGGTTCTGTCAGAGTCCCTCCCCTCCACAGTTATGCTCTGGATTATCTGTGTTCACTATTGCTCCTTTATAACAGTTGTACCGTTTTATAGGTTCCAGTATATTCACCTTATTCAGGCTCAGCATAATCAATGTTAGAACATTTCTGTAACCTCCAGAGAGACGCCTCGGAATCTTTGGCTATCACTCCTGAATCTTTCTTCTCCAGCTCTAAGCAACCACTCAATTCCTTTCTGCCTCTTAACTATTTGTCAATTCTGAACAGACATTAGAATTCCTTTGTTGAGTACAGGAACACTGACTCCACAGCTGTCTCCTGATGTGTGATGCAAAAAGCCTCCCCCCAATACGTGGAGAGGCGACGGCCTTTTTATTACCTCCAAAACAATTTCTTATCCTTTTTGGAGCAAACCAGAGTATAACTTATTAGACAGAAAGTAGGCAATCTCTGAGCAAATGGAGATCTTTTTATGATCCAAGCACCCTAGGGGGCCAGAGCGACAGGACAGCAGGGAGGGCATTTGTCTTGCACACGGCCGAACCGGGTTCAATCCCGGCATCCCATATGGTCCCTGAGCACCACCAGGAGTAATTCCTGAGTGCAAAGCCAGGAGTAACCCCTGAGCATTGCTGGGTGTGACCCAAAAAATGAAAAAAAAAAAATCCAAGCACAGGACCTTTTGTCCCAAACCCTGTGACAGGGTTTGACAAGAAGAGCACAGGAGTCAAGAGAAAACTAAGTTCTGATGGCATCTTCCATTCAGTGGAAGCCACTTCTAGAGTGACTTGCTTGGCCTCTCCAAACTCCTATTCCCTCAGCTGTAAAATGAGAACAACAGTTTTGCAGGTATAAAGTGAGCACTAAGCTTAAATGAGACGTGGGAAGTGGAAGGAAGCACCGAGGATATACGTGGAAGTGGAAGGAAGCACCGAGGATATACGTGCGAAGTGGAAGGAAGCACCGAGGATACGTGCGCAGTGGAAGGAAGCACCGAGGATATACGTGTGAAGTGGAAGGAAGCAAGGAGGATATACGTGAAGTGGAAGGAAGCACGGAGGATATACGTGGTGAAGTGGAAGGAAGCACCGAGGATATACGTGAAGTGGAAGGAAGCAAGGAGGATATACGAGTGAAGTGGAAGGAAGCAAGGAGGATATACGTGCGAAGGAAGGAAGCACCGAGGATATACGGTGAAGTGGAAGGAAGCACGGAGGATATATACGTGAAGTGGAAGGAAGCACCGAGGATATACGTGTGAAGTGGAAGGAAGCACCGAGGATATACTGTGAAGTGGAAGGAAGCACCGAGGATATACGTGTGAAGTGGAAGGAAGCACCGAGGATATACGTGCAAGTGGAAGGAAGCACGGAGGATATATGTGTGAAGTGGAAGGAAGCATGGAGGATATACGGTGAAGTGGAAGGAAGCACCGAGGATATACGTGTGAAGTGGAAGGAAGCACCGAGGATATACGTGTGAAGTGGAAGGAAGCACGGAGGATATACGGGTGAAGTGGAAGGAAGCACGGAGGATATACGTGTGAAGTGGAAGGAAGCACCGAGGATATACGTGTGAAGTGGAAGGAAGCACCGAGGATATACGTGTGAAGTGGAAGGAAGCAAGGAGGATATCACGTGTGAAGTGGAAGGAAGCACGGAGGATATACGTGTGAAGTGGAAGGAAGCACCGAGGATATACGTGTGAAGTGGAAGGAAGCACCGAGGATATACGTGCGAAGTGGAAGGAAGCAACGAGGATATAATGTGAAGTGGAAGGAAGCACCGAGGATATACGCAGGAAGTGGAAGGAAGCACCGAGGATATACGTGTGAAGTGGAAGGAAGCACCGAGGATATAAGTGTGAAGTGGAAGGAAGCACCGAGGATATACGCGTGAAGTGGAAGGAAGCAAGGAGGATATACGCGGGAAGTGGAAGGAAGCACCGAGGATATACGTGCGAAGTGGAAGGAAGCACCGAGGATATACGTGAGAAGTGGAAGGAAGCACCGAGGATATACGTGTGAAGTGGAAGGAAGCACGGAGGATATACGTGCGAACTGGAAGGAAGCAAGGAGGATATACGTGGTGAAGTGGAAGGAAGCAACCGAGGATATACGCGGTGAAGTGGAAGGAAGCACCGAGGATATACGTGGGAAGTGGAAGGAAGCAAGGAGGATATACGCGGTGAAGTGGAAGGAAGCACCGAGGATATACGTGTGAATTGGAAGGAAGCACCGAGGATATACGCGTGAAGTGGAAGGAAGCACCGAGGATATACGTGCGAAGTGGAAGGAAGCACCGAGGATATACGTGTGAAGTGGAAGGAAGCACCGAGGATATACGTGTGAAGTGGAAGGAAGCAAGGATGATATACGTGTGAAGTGGAAGGAAGCACCGAGGATATACGCGGTGAAGTGGAAGGAAGCACCGAGGGATATACGTGTGGACGTGGAAGGAAGCACCGAGGATATACGTGCGAAGCGGAAGGAAGCACCGAGGATATACGTGGAAGTGGAAGGAAGCACGGAGGATATACGCGTGAACTGGAAGGAAGCAAGGAGGATATAGGGTGAAGTGGAAGGAAGCACCGAGGATATACGTGTGAAGTGGAAGGAAGCACCGAGGATATACGTGGTGAAGTGGAAGGAAGCACCGAGGATATACGTGTGAAGTGGAAGGAAGCACCGAGGATATACGGGTGAAGTGGAAGGAAGCACCGAGGATATACTGGGAAGTGGAAGGAAGCACCGAGGATATACGCATGCAGTGGAAGGAAGCACCGAGGATATACGTGAAGTGGAAGGAAGCACCGAGGATATACGTGTGAAGTGGAAGGAAGCAAGGAGGATATACGTGTGAAGTGGAAGGAAGCACCAAGGATATACGGGTGAAGTGGAAGGAAGCACCGAGGATATACGCGTGAAGTGGAAGGAAGCACCGAGGATATACGTGTGAAGTGGAAGGAAGCAAGGATGATATACCTGTGAAGTGGAAGGAAGCAAGGAGGATATAGGTGTGAAGTGGAAGGAAGCACGGAGGATATACGTGTGAAGTGGAAGGAAGCACGGAGGATATACGCAGTGAAGTGGAAGGAAGCAAGGAGGATATACGTGTGAAGTGGAAGGAAGCACCGAGGATATACATGTGAAGTGGAAGGAAGCACGGAGGATATACGTGTGAACTGGAAGGAAGCAAGGAGGATATACGTGTGAAGTGGAAGGAAGCACCGAGGATATACGTGTGAAGTGGAAGGAAGCACCGAGGATATACGTGTGAAGTGGAAGGAAGCAAGGAGGATATACGTGGAAGTGGAAGGAAGCACCGAGGATATACGCGTGAAGTGGAAGGAAGCACCGAGGATATACGTGGAAGTGGAAGGAAGCACCGAGGATATAAGTGCGAAGTGGAAGGAAGCACCGAGGATATACGCGTGAAGTGGAAGGAAGCACCGAGGATATACGTGTGAAGTGGAAGGAAGCAAGGAGGATATACGGGTGAAGTGGAAGGAAGCACCAAGGATATACGTGTGAAGTGGAAGGAAGCACCGAGGATATACGTGGGAAGTGGAAGGAAGCACCGAGGATATACGGTGGAAGTGGAAGGAAGCAAGGATGATATACGTGTGAAGTGGAAGGAAGCAAGGAGGATATAGGTGTGAAGTGGAAGGAAGCACGGAGGATATACGTGTGAAGTGGAAGGAAGCACGGAGGATATACGGTGAAGTGGAAGGAAGCAAGGAGGATATACATGTGAAGTGGAAGGAAGCACCGAGGATATACGTGTGAAGTGGAAGGAAGCACCGAGGATATACGTGTGAAGTGGAAGGAAGCACTGAGGATATACGTGTGAAGTGGAAGAAAGCGAGATATACGTGGAAGTGGAAGGAAGCACCGAGGATATACGTGTGAAGTGGAAGGAAGCACCGAGGATATACGTGTGAAGTGGAAGGAAGCACCGAGGATATACGTGTGAAGTGGAAGGAAGCACCGAGGATATATGTGTGAAGTGGAAGGAAGCACCGAGGATATACGTGTGAAGTGGAAGGAAGCACCGAGGATATACGTGCGAAGTGGAAGGAAGCATGGAGGATATACGTGTGAAGTGGAAGGAAGCACGGAGGATATACGTGTGAAGTGGAAGGAAGCAAGGAGGATATACGTGGAAGTGGAAGGAAGCACCGAGGATATACGTGTGAAGTGGAAGGAAGCACGGAGGATATATGTGTGAAGTGGAAGGAAGCACCGAGGATATACGTGTGAAGTGGAAGGAAGCACCGAGGATATACGTGTGAAGTGGAAGGAAGCACCGATGATATACGTGTAAGTGGAAGGAAGCAAGGATATACGGGTGAAGTGGAAGGAAGCAAGGAGGATATCGTGCGAAGTGGAAGGAAGCACCGAGGATATACGTGTGAAGTGGAAGGAAGCAACGAGGATATACGTGTGAAGTGGAAGGAAGCACGGAGGATATATACGTGTGAAGTGGAAGGAAGCACCGAGGATATACGCGGGAAGTGGAAGGAAGCACCGAGGATATACGTGTGAAGTGGAAGGAAGCAAGGAGGATATACGTGTGAAGTGGAAGGAAGCAACGAGGATATACGCGGTGAAGTGGAAGGAAGCACCGAGGATATACGTGGAAGTGGAAGGAAGCAACCGAGGATATACGCGGTGAAGTGGAAGGAAGCAAGGAGGATATACGGTGAAGTGGAAGGAAGCAAGGAGGATATACGTGTGAAGTGGAAGGAAGCACGGAGGATATACGTGTGAAGTGGAAGGAAGCACCGAGGATATACGCGTGAAGTGGAAGGAAGCAAGGAGGATATACGCGCGAAGTGGAAGGAAGCAAGGAGGATATACGTGCGAGTGGAAGGAAGCACCGAGGATATACCGTTAAGTGGAAGGAAGCACCGAGGATATACGCATGCGAGTGGAAGGAAGCACCGAGGATATACGTGCGAAGTGGAAGGAAGCACCGAGGATATACGCGCGAGCGGAAGGAAGCACCGAGGATATATGCGCGAAGTGGAAGGAAGCACCGAGGATATACTTGCGAAGTGGAAGGAAGCACCGAGGATATACGTACGAAGTGGAAGGAAGCACCGAGGATATACGCGAAGTGGAAGGAAGCATGGAGGATATACGCGCGAAGTGGAAGGAAGCACCGAGGATATACGCATGAAGTGGAAGGAAGCACCGAGGATATACGTGGTGAAGTGGAAGGAAGCACCGAGGATATACGTGTGAAGTGGAAGGAAGCACCGAGGATATACGTGTGAAGTGGAAGGAAGCACCGGGATATACGTGAAGTGGAAGGAAGCACGGAGGAATACTGTGAAGTGGAAGGAAGCACCGAGGATATACGCGGTGAAGTGGAAGGAAGCAAGGAGGATATACGTGTGAAGTGGAAGGAAGCACCGAGGATATACGCGCGAAGTGGAAGGAAGCACCGAGGATATACGTGCGAAGTGGAAGGAAGCACCGAGGATATACGTGCGAAGCGGAAGGAAGCACCGAGGATACTTTTGATGCTGTTTCTCACCACCCCGGAGGCCTCCCTGAAAAACTGCAGGATATTTCTGCTCCGCATGGTGGACGGATTACTGACCCACGTAGCCTGCCATTCTCCTGAAAGTTCCACACAGCTTCTCGTGGAAAAACTAGTTTCACTTCCAAAAAATGTTCTTCTAAGACTTCATTATTAATGTGGCAAAACCCATTTTGCTCTGAATTTTTCTAATGAAATACTGACCTACCAACAAGACTCAAAACCAGAATCTATCAATGGAGTCTTTCCCAAACAGGCCTTTACATTCTTACCTCTTCTCTTTGGGGCTTGAGAAAGAACTGTTTACAGAGTAAGAGAGGAGAACAGACGGCAGACTGACTGGGCTGAATTATAGTTGTGAAACCTTTTTAATTGCTTACATATGAATTCTCTTTAGGAAAAGAAATAGTGAAAAGCTACTCTGGTTGTTGTTTGACAGATAAGAAAAAAAAATCTATCTAAAATATTCTAAAACTTTCTACCCAAGCTCTGCTTAAAACAAAAACAATAAAATACTCAGCAAACTATGAACAGTACTAATTGTTATTATAGGGGAAAACATATTCTTTTAAAAATTGCCATTTTTAAGTTTATGGTCGCACTGTTGCAAACACCGCTGCACTGATTTGCTCTAAAGTACACGTACATACTACAGCTATATGTGCTGCAGCTGGCACTGGCAACCCCCAACGGCTTCCTGAGTATTGTCTGGAAGGTATGGGAAGTCATCCCCCTTAGTAAAAACCAAGGTGTGGACAGTTTAGATAGATTTATGGTGGCTAAACAAGCAGAAAACATTGCGCGGAAGGCAGAACTCTACAGTACAGGGACCTACTAACTGTCCAACACCTATTCCAGCCTTTGCTCCTGTGGTACACGGTAAAGAATGGTCCTCCTGATGAAAGCCAGGAGGTTAGGCTATGCTAAACAAAAAGGTCAGAGAGCCCCTTGCAAGGGACTGTTCAGGCAACCCTGACGCCGGATAATCAATGTGTTTGTCTCGTTCTTTGTGACCAGCTCCATGAGACATTGTTGAAGGGAATGGTTTGACCTGTCCAGGTCTGACTGGCCCAAAGGCCTCGGAGAGGAAGCAGCTGCAGGAGGAGAAATAATATTTGCTTATCGAAGCCAAAAAGTGGCTAAGGGATGCAACGGACAGCAGTATGTAATCGGTTTCCCAAACTAAGGTTTCCATGACATCAATCAACAACTTCCTATAAAAATAACCCAGCAAATAAATACAATTCTTTCAATAGCTCTGCTAGTAACTGAACTCATACCACAACCTTGAATGTTGGAAGACATTAATCCTGAAGTCCAGAAATGTGTAATATTGATCACAACATGCCTTCACAGTAAAATGTTACTATTTTCCAATAAATGAGTCCCACTGTGGCCCAGTGATAACGGGTAAGGCAAGAATGAATTGAGGAGAGGCTGAATCGATAGTACAGCAGAGAGGGCGTTTGCCTTGCATATGGCCAGCAGGGTTCGGGTCCCCAGAATCCCTCATGGTCCCTAGACCACTGCCAGGAGTGATTCCTGAGTGCAGAACCAGGAGTAACCCCTGAGCATTGCTGGGTGTGACGCAAACACACACACACACACACACACACACACACACACACACACGCAAAGTAGTTTTACAGCAGAAAAAGATGCTATCTTAAAAATATTATAGAGCCACACATAATCAAATACCCTCTTCCACAAAGGTTTTCTCTTCTGGTTTAAGAAGAATTTTCTAAGTTTCTTGCTAGCCATTTCTAAATGATAAGATTAACATACTAGTAAATGCTGTTCCCTTTGAAAGAATGAACAATAAGGGTGGAGATTAGAATTTCTCATAAGTAATTCACCTGCTAAATATCCAATCTAATTAACTGGGGCAATTAGTTGCTGGTCTCATATTTGGACTTCCATGTTTTTATTTTTCGTGTTTTTTAAATTTTGTTCTTGGGTCACATCTGGTGATGCTCAGGGATTACTCCTGGTTCTGCACTCAGGAAGTACTCCAGGTGGTGTTGGGGGACCATAAGGGATGCTGGGGATTGAACCTGGGTTCAGACCATGACAGGCAAGCACTCTGCCCACTGTACTATTGCTCCTGCCCTCAGGGTCCTTTCCTTCTCTAACTCATTTTCTGAACTTTGACTTTTCAAACTCACAGACATGGGGCAGAGCTGCTACTTGCTCTCCCTGTGCCCGGCCTCTCACGAGGCGCCCAGGAGGGATGGCGGGTTCTAGCCCTGGCCCGCCACCCCAGCAGAGCCTTGCAACAAGCCAGACGACCCTCCACTCCATGAGGGCCTCCATTTTCCACATCCGGACTTCCCTCTCATCAGAACTCCACCCAGCAGATCAGCCTATCACAGTCCGGCTCACGCTGCCACTTGCGGCCGTGCGGCTCATCAATAAATGCTGGACTTAGAGATGACTACAAGAGTATGCTACCTGCACGGCAGAGCCTGGCAAGCTACCCGTGTTGTATTTGATATGCCAGATACCAGTAACAATTATAGACCTATTCGGAATGGATTGAGGCTCTTTATGTTCCTGGAGCAAGCAGATGCCCTTGGGCTCTATTAGCATGAGACAGGTCATATGGAGATGTTACTGGGGCCCGCTCGAGGCAAATCGATGATGAACGGGAAGACAGTGAGACAGTGATACAGTGACTTTTCTTTAGGAACTGGCGGCTGGGGTGACACACAGTACAGGCGGTAAGGCATTTGCCTTGCATATGGCAGTGACAGTCAAATCCTAGGACTATTTATGGGCTCTGAGCACCACGAGAGGTCACTCCTGAACACAAAGTCAGGTGTAGCCCATGAGCACTGCCAGGTGTGGCTTGCAAATCAAAGAACTGGGGTCAGGGCTCAGAGGAGGAAGGGCAGACTTTGTATGGGGAGTCTGGGGTGCCATCACTGTTATCACACAGCCCTCCAAGTAACACTGCAGTAAACACCAAACTGGGAAGACTCCAAACTTCCCCTCCCTCAATTTAAATTAAAAAAAAAAGAATCAAATCATCCTCTTGTTGGGTGGAACCCATGTCTGAAAACCCATCTGCACCCTTTCCCTCCTCTGCCACCTCCCCAGAGGAGCTGAAATAAAAACCTCTGCAGCCCGGTCCCTTCGGTCTCAGCCCCAACGCAAGAATCCTAACTGGACGCCGCATCAGTCTCTTACCCTGCCAGGAAAGCTAAGGAGTAGGCGCTGTTCTTGGAAACAAACGCAGAGCGGTGTGTCTGTGCCATCTTGCCACGGGAAGGTTCTTCATTCTCTGAGTCTGAGAGCCGCGCCCGACACTGGCAGGAGACAAGGGAGACAATACGGTCCATTTGGGCTGCCCACGGAACCGCCTCCCGGCCAGGCTCCGATCTCTGTCGACACGGCACTTCTCCCTGGCTCCCCCTGTGTTTCTTCCAGCTCCCTCCTGGAACCCACTCCAGATGCCCCTTCCAGATCTCAAACTCAAGATATTCCAGATTCAACTCAGACTCCTCTTCTCGGAGCCCCACCATCAACCCAGCTAGAAACTTCAGGGCAATGCACGCCCCTTCCCTTTCTCCAAAGCCGTCCTGAAACCGCAGGCAGGCTTTGATGACCCTAACACTCCTAAATATTGTATTTCCTCTATTTTTTATCAACTCTATGACTGAAGGCCAGCTGCAGCTCGGTGGAGTTCATCTGCCTAAGATTATAGAGCTAGTAAGCAGAATTTAAATCAGGAGTGTCTATATCCAAATTGTCTCTATGCAACTCTCAAAATACCTCTCAGCTCTAACCCATCCCCCTGTACTCAATGCCTCTGCCTCTCCTCAGATTCGCATGGTTTTGGGGGCTGTACTATTGTAAAAATCTATATCCTGGCCTTGCTTTTTTATCTTTCTTCCCCCCCACCCCATCTATACTACCAAGGACAAAGAGAAAATCCTATCTTTCTGCCTCAGTGCTGATGATTTAAGGCTAAAAATGGAAACCCCGTGGCATGAAACAATAAACTTCAGAGCATTTCTGCCATCAGTTCTCACATAGGAGATTTCTGAGCTCTAGTACAAGCTAACTACTTTCTATTCTACATATGTACCTTGATGCACGGATTCTTTGGACAGGCTTGTCCCTTTGATGAAAATTCCCTCGACACTCTCTACTTATAAAACTGGACTTTCAGGAGTCATCTTTAAGGCTACTTTCTCGGCAAGGGCTTTCAAATATCCTTAGTCAGCTTTTCCCATCTAGCTGATCCACGTCCAAGTCTCTTTTATGAGTTTTTTCAACTCATACTTCAAATTTCCTTTCTATGTGCCTTTACATACAACATGTAGGGAAGATTTGCCTCAAGACTGAGTATGAGGGGCTGAAGGTGATAGCACAGCAGGGAGGGCATTTGCCTTGCACACGGTCGACCTGGGATTGATCCCCGGCATCCCATATGGTCCCCCAAGCACCACCAGAAGTAATTCCTGAGTGCAGATCTGGGAGAAGCCCCTGAACATTGCTAGGTATGAACCCCTCCCCCCAAAAAAAAAAAAGACAAGTACAACAGCACTTACTGGAGAATAGCATTAACCCATTATCAAATTTTGTAAAATATTCTCTGCTCAACTTGGTGAAAAAAATTCTGACATCATGACATCAACAAGTCTGGCTGGCGATCAATAATGAAATTTCCTACTTATTTAGTTCCTTTGGCATACCTAAGTACTATATGAAAACTTTTCAAAATCTGTTTCTCTCTCTCTCTCTCTGTTTTTTTTTTTTTTTTTTTTGCTTTTTGAGTCATACCCGGCAATGCTCAGGGGTTACTCCTGGCTCTGCACTCAAGAATTACTCCTGGCAGTGCTTGGGGAACCATATGGGATGATGGGGATTGAACCTGGGTCGGCCGCATGCAAGGAAAACGCCCTCCCTGCTGTGCTATGGCTCTGGCCCCAAGTTCTGGCTCTATTGTTAGTCTCCACTGATTGAATTTCTTTCTCTTTCTGAATCTGTTTCCTCATCTGTAATAAAGATTGCTCCACTATCTCAGAGACTGACACACTGTTAAAATATAATTGTACATTAAAAAGCAAGTTCAATTTAAATACTAGTAATCTTTTAAGAAAAAAGTATGCTATATATGTCAAGTCCCTTTTAATCATTAAAAAAGTAAATAGACATTATTTTAAGTAAGTAATTATTTAAATGGAAGCACCTCTGGCCTGTACTTTTCAAACATAAGTTGGTTATTTCTCACATTTAGTTCAGGCTAATAATAAGCTTATGACACTATGGATTTCTAAAATGGTATAACACATACACGATGAAATTCCTGCGGTGATGTACAAACTAATGTGCCTTTAAACATTAAATCCATGATAATATCCAGGTATTACCAAGAACACAATAACGGCAAGGGTACAAAGTGATTAGTTTGGGTACTGTTGTCGGAAGTATAGCAACACACAGACTTCTTGGAGATCTACTAGAGACATCAGTATCTAAAGTCGGAACAGGGCTCTCCCTTTCACCTGGTCACCTGTCCCTAGGGAGCAGTGAGACAAGTGTATTTCATCACAGTGAAACACACTGTGTCAAACAGGAGCTTCACTAAAGAAACTAATTCTACAATCAAGAATGTTGAAACAACTAAATAACAATGCAGGAATTCTTTACTGGTAGGGAAAGAACAGTAACGGTATCATTTATTTTTTTCTTTTTGGGTCACACCCGGAGACGGCTCAGGGGTTTCTCCTGGCTCTGCACTCAGGAATCACTCCTGGCGGTGCTCAGGGGGACCATATGGGATGGCGAGGATCGAACCCGGGGCTGGCACAGGCCGACACAAGTAGGAAACACCCGCTGGGCTATCTCTCCAGCCATCATTTATTTTTTAAAAAGATATGAGGGGGGCCAGAGAGATAGCATAGCAGGCAGGGAGCTTGCCTTGCACATGGTCACTCAGGTTCAATTCCTGTACCCCACGTGGGCAGCCAAACCCCACCAGAAGTGATCCCTGAGTGCAGCGCCGGGAGTCGCACTGGGCTCTACTGTGTGTGCCCCACCAAAAAAAGAATTAAAAAGAAGTCCGAGGGGCCGGAGCGATAGCACAGCGGGTAGGGCGTTTGCCTTGCACGCGGCCGGCCTGTGCCGGCCAGGGTTCAATTCCCGGCATCCCATATGGTCCCCCCGAGCACCACCAGGAGTGATTCCCTGAGTGCAGAGCCAGGAGTAACCCCTGAGCATTGCCGGGTGTGACCCAAAAAGCAAAAAAAAAAAAAAAAAAGTCAGAAAGAAGTAGTATGTACACTGACTTACATTTTCCTAAAAAGAAAGTAAATAATACAATGTACCGGCTTCAAAGAAAAGCTTAGAAAATGAACAGAAACTTTGACAAGGAAGAAATCTGAATGGCCAAAAGGCACATGAAAAAATGCTCATCATCACTAATCATCAGAGAGATGCAAATCAAAACAACAATGAGATATCACCTCACACCACAGAGACTGGCCCATATCCAAAAGAGCAAGAACAACAAATGCTGGTGTGGATGTGGGGAGTACAGGACTCTCATCCACTGTTGGTGGGAATGTCGACTGGTCCAGCCTTTTTGGAAAACAATATGGACATTCCTCAAAGACTAGAAATTGAGCTCCCATTTGACCCAGCCATACCACTCCTGGGAATATACCTTGGGAGCCCAAAACACACAGCAGCAACACCATCTGCACTTTTATCTTCATGGCAGCACTATTCACAATAGCCAGAATCTGCAAACAACCAGTGTGCCCGAGAACTGATGACTGGATAAAGAAACTTTGGTATATTTACACAACGGAATATTATGCAGCTGTTAGGAAAAATGAAGTTATGAAATTTGTCTCAACATGAGCCTAAATGGATGGACATGGAGAGGCTCATGTTGAGTGTAATTAGCCAGAAGGAAAAAGACAGATATAGAATGACTGCATTTATTTGCATGACATATATATATATATATATATATATATATATATATATATATACCATGTAAGAAAGGGAAGCGAGAAGGAGAGAAAGAAAGGGGTTAAAGAACCTGCCATGGAAGCAGGCTGGGGGAAGGGGAGGGAGGTGGGGACATTGGTGATGGGAGATGGTAGGGGTGGAGAGATGGGTGTTGGAACACTGTAGAACCAAAATTCAAACATGAACGCCTTGTAATTGTATATCTAACGGTGGTATAATAAAATATTTAAAAATAAATAAATATATATATGTCAGTACCTCTCCACTCAGACATCTCACAGGCAACTCAGATTCGGTCCAATTCCATACTTATTGCCCTCACTTATTGAGACTCACAGACATGGGGCAGAGCTGCTACTTGCTCTCCCTGTGCCCAGCCTCTCACGAGGCGCCCAGGAGAGGATGGCGGGTTCTAGCCCTGGCCCACCACCCCAGCAGAGCCTTGCAACAAGCCAGACGACCCCCCCACTCCATGAGGGTCTCCATTTTCCACATCCGGACTTCCCTCTCGTCAGAACTCCACCCAGCTGACCAGCCTATCACAGCCCGGCTCATTGAGATCCACCCTGCTGCAGTCTTTTTTAAATCCAGCTCAGGTATGCTGATCCAGAGACTCACAGACATGGGGCAGAGCTGCTACTTGCTCTCCCTGTGCCCAGCCTCTCATGAGGCGCCCAGGAGGGTGGCGGGTTCTAGCCCTGGCCCACCACCCCAGCAGAGCCTTGCAACAAGCCAGATGACCCCCCCCCACTCCATGAGGGCCTCCATTTTCCACATCCGGACTTCCCTCTCGTCAGAACTCCACCCAGCAGACCAGCCTATCACAGCCCAGCTTGTGCAGCCGCTTGCAGCAGCGAGGTTTATCAATAAATGCTGGACTTAGAGATGACTACAAGAGTATGCTACCTGCACGGCAGAGCCTGGCAAGCTACCCGTGTTGTATTTGATATGCCAAATACCAGTAACAATTATAGACCTCATTCCGAATGGATTGAGGCTCTTTATGTTCCTGGAGCAAGCAGATGCCCTTGGGCTCTACTAGCATGAGACAGGACATATAGAGATGTTACTGGGGCCCGCTCGAGCAAATCGATGATGAACGGGAAGACAGTGATACAGTGACAGTGATTGCCCTCTCACCCAAGCTCATTCTTGTCTAGAATTCCAGAGCTAAAGAAATAGCCTCAATTCCTTCTTTGCCCTCTTTGTTCCATCAGATCCATCAGTCATAAAAATTCCATTTTATGAAACCCACTGGGGAAAGGGATGTTATTGTTTTAAGGGGTGAAACAGCTAAAAGAACAGTTTTTCCCTTTCAAGTCCAGGGGTGCCTGATCCAGAGACCCAGATACATGGGGCAGAGCTACTTCGGCTCTGTGCTCAGCTCAACATGAGGCGCACGGGAGGGAAGGCAGGTTCTAGCCCTCACCCGCCATCCCAAAAGAGCCTCACAAGAAGCCAGAGGAACCCCCCACACCATGAGGGCAGCCATTTTCAACATCCGGACTCCACAGCTCGTCAGAGCTCCACCCAAGAGAAAAGCTGATCTCTCTCTGTCGCTGTTCATCAGTAAATGCACGAGATGAGAGCCTACTACTGAGAGTGTACCACCTGCATGGCAGAGCCTGGCAAGCACCTGTATTGTATTTGTTATGCCAAAAACCAGTAACAGTTATCGACCTCATTCCCATGACCTGATGGATTGATTTGAGGCTCTGTTGCTGGAGCAAGCAGATGCCCTTGGGCTACACTAACAAGGGACTTATGCAGATGTTACTGGTGCCCGTTTGAGCAAATCGATGAACAACGGGAAGACAGTGACAGACAGTGATGTGTGTGTGTGTGTGTGTGTGTATATGTATATATATATATATAAAACCTCTAAAAGTATATGTTGCAGTGCATAATGTGTAAGAGGAGAGAGAGAGAAAGAGAGAGAGAGAGAGAGAGAGAGAGAGAGAGAGAGAAGAGATAAAGAACCTGCCATAGAGGCAGGCTCGGGATGGGGGAGGAATTGGGGTTATTGGTGGTAGGAAATGGGCACTGATGGGGGGATGGGTGTTGGAACACTGTATGACTGAAACCTGAACATGAACATCTTTGTAATTGTATATCTCACGATCATATAATAAAATATTAAAAAAATAAATAAATAAAATAAAAACAAAAAAAAAAAAAAACCCCAAAAAACAAAGAGAAGCTTAGATAGGTATTTACCAAAATGTTTCTTGGAGCTGGTAGAATAACAAAGAATCACTTTCCATTTTATATAATATTTGGTATGACTATTTTTGTATTACCAGTTGTTTTGCAGTAATTCACACTCATTAACATTAGCCAAAACATACTATATCGTAACCTAAAAGCACTGTGCCCTTTTATTTTAATTCTGAATAAAAGAACAGATGAATAACTTTTTGCTTCTATAAATATTTTCCTCTCCATTTGAATTTATCTGATAAATATGAATCAAACAGCTGGGATGTTTACAATAATACAGGATATCTTAAAATAGTTTTGATATATTTCCTATACTAAACAAACCTATAAACTTAGTACAGAAACACTAACACACAATACCCATATGTAAGGGAAAACAAAAGCCCAGAGCTAAAGTGATAGTAAAGCAGGTCGGGGCGCCTGCCTTGCATGCGGCCAACCTGGGTTCGTTCCCCAGCATCCCATGTGGTCCCCCAAGTCCCACCAGGGGTGATCCCTGAGCGCAGAGCCAAGAGTAAGTTCTGAGCACTGCTGGCACTACTGGGTTATGACCCAAAACCAAAACCAAGCCAAAAATAAAAAGTTCTTAAAAGTTACGAAGAGGGGCTGAGAGAGGCACAGGTTAAGTGTGCAGCCACCTTGGCAATCTCCTGCACCATGTTTGATCCCCTGAACACTGCCAGGAGTGATCCCTGAGAAAAGAAGGAGGAATAAATCCTGAACACTGGTGGGTGTGGTTCAAAAGCAAAATCATAAATGGTTACAAAGCGGGGTAGGAGAGTTCGGGAACTGCAAGTAGGAAAGAAGGGGGAGTCTCTGCAGCTCTGAGACGTGATGGCTTCTGAAATAACACCCTTTCTGTCAGTAGGCTGGGCCGCCTTCTAGGAAGGAAACTCAAGAGCAAAGACGCTACAGAGGAAAAAGACCAAGTACATGGCTGCTCCCTGGGGCCCAGGCATATAAGGATAAAGTTAAGATGAGAAGCAAGGATACGTTGGAATTAAATTAAGAACCTGAATGATGGAGTAAAGAGCACTCATCTAGGGGCTGGAGGCGACAGCACAGCGGGGAGGGGTCTGCTTGCACGCAACTGACCTGTGTGCAATCCCCGGCATCCCATATGGTCCCCGAGCACGGCAGGAGTAATTCCTGAGTGCAGAGCCAGGAGGAACCCCTGAGCATCACAAGGGGTGACCCAAAAAGTGAAATAAATAAACAAGAGCGTTCATCTAACTCCCCATGAAATAGAGTGTCACTGAAATTTGGAGACAGGAAAATAAAATAACTGGCCCACCCCTAATCCCAATATTCCCTACATCAAACAACAAAAAATAATCCTGCTGCTACTTTCCAAAAGACCACTTGAGTATTTCCCAGGTTCAAACTTTTCAACACAGTCATGTTTCTTTCTTTCTTTCTTTCTTTCCTTTTTTTTTTTTTTTTTTGGCTTTTTGGGTCACACCTGGAAATGCTAAGGAGTTACCCCTGGCTCTGCACTCAGGAATTACTCCTGGGCGGTGCTCAGGGGACCATATGGAATGCCGGGATCGAACCCCAGTCGGCTGCTTTGAGGCAAACGCCCTACCTGCTGTACTATTGCTCGGGCCCTCAACACAGTTTTAACTAAGCTAAATGAACCTGTGTTATTTGCTCAACAACAAAAAACTCGTTTGTGGGGCTGGAGTGATAGCACCGTGGGTGTGGTGTTTGCCTTGCATGAGGCTGATCAGGTTTCGGTCCCGGCATCCCATATGGTCCCCTGAGCTCCGCCAGGAAGTCTTGGAAGGAACCTTTGAGCATCGCCGGGTCTGACCCAAAGAAAAAAAAAAAATATATATATATATATATATTTTTTTTTTTTTGCTTTTTGGGTCACACCACGGCGTGCTCAGGGGTTCCTCCTGGCTCTGCACTCAGGGAATTACTCCCTGGCGGTGCTCAGGGGACCATATGGGATGCCGGGATCGAACCCGACCGGCACAGGCCGGCCGCATGCAAGGCAAACGCCCTACCCGCTGGGCTATCGCTCCGGCCCCCTATATATATATATATATATATATATATATATATATATTATATATATATTTGTTTACCAAAAAAAGTAGAACCATTTAAAAATATGAAAGCAAACCCCCAAAAGTCAAAATTTTAAAATCTGGAACTTGAAATGCTCATATTTTCTTCAATACAGTGATTTTAATGAATTCTTAAATGAATTCTGCATAGAAAACTTGGTAAAAACTTGGTCACTGTCGAGTAAAGACAAATGAGAATTTTCACTTCTAAGTTCTTTTAAAGATTAAAATAAGTTAATGCAATTGATTTGTTTCAAAGATGGTAAAGTCAAGAGCAAAAAAAAAAAATTAGAGCAATTTCCTAATCTTTGACATCAATTAATAATAGAGATTATCTCCTGAGGAAACCTGAACCTGGCACGCCAAAAACAGCACGTTCTTAATTCTGATTAATCAAAGGACGGAATCAAAGGGCTAGATCTCCCAAGAAAGGAGAATTCTGCCTGAACAGAAAGATCCCTGGGGTTGTTTTGCCTTGAGCCCAATGGACAGTCCTACTGTGAGGCAGACTCACAGCTGTTTAAGCCAACAGCACAGTCCACAGTGGGCGATCAGCCCACGTGTAAATCTCTGAGTTATTTTATTCCTGCCTTTCTGTCTGAAACCCTCAGCAGTATCACCATACTCCCCAATCTTCTGCTCTCTGTAGTTCTCAAATGAACAGAACATAAAAGTACGCAGCTGTTGCAGTACACTGCTGCCCAGAGCCTCTGGAGTTCTTCCTGCAGGTCACTTTGTAGATAGGAGGAGGACAGTTTGAATGTGGCAGTTCATCTGACCATGTATTCTGTACTGGCTGGTATAAATATTCTCTCATGCTGCCACAATCATCGTGGGACTAGCTAGATCTTACCACTGGTATATTTGCCTGGCCACGTTGGATCTCTTAAGTAATTAGACCAGAGAGAAATGCTGTTTGCCTCCAAGCAAGCAAGCATGGCTCCCTGATAACTCAAAAGGCAGAACAACCATGAAGTAAAAGATGAGACTCTGGTGAAGGCTTGGAGAAATACGTAACTGGCAATAGGATATTCTTTGGTACAGATGTATGCCTTTGTATTCAGAGATACAGTTCATCTCAGAAGCCCCTCCTCCACTCTACCCTGCAGGGGCACTTCCAAGGCAGATCTCGGCTCTAAAACATTAACATCTCAAAGGGCCTAGGTGAGGTCCTGGGAGAAATTACCTGAGGGGATTCGACCCTGGAGGTCTTTCCCTTGGAGAGGGAGGTCTGTGTTGCAGGGATGTATAAAAGCTACTCTGCTTCTTTTCCGGCTTTCTCCCCTCCCCCCCTTTCTGTCCTCGGCCCCCTTCTTGTCTCTTGGCTGTCTCCTCTCTGGGGGTGGAGGGGGGGCTTAACACGTGGTGACAGCCATCTTGGCCTACACGTGGCGGGCCCAGCCGGGAACCCTAAGTTCAGGGGTTTTTCCTATTGCTGACTTGTATGCCAGAACCTGTGTTAAGTAAAGCATTTTGAAACTTCTCTGGATTCTCATGTCTGTCTCCGCCCGCCGGCCTCCGATCCCCTGGGACAGAAGGGGGATCCCTGACCCTGCTCCCGGGTGTTGTGCAGGGTGCCCCAGCGTTTCCCCGTACACAACTGTTTTTATGGCATTATAAAAAATTTTTAGAAGGTTGAAACTCTGTAAAGCATAATTCTTAAAAATTAGCAATTAATACTATTATAACAAAAATCAGAAAACACCACATGCATACAGCTGATAATAAGCACCACCAAGGAAAGCCCTCTGGAGTAGGATCAGATTTCACTGAAGGGGAGGGAGCACTAGCAGAAGGGAGGAGCACTGTCGGAGGGAGGGAGCATTGGCAGGGGGAGGAAGCACTAGCGGAATGGAGGGAGCACTGGCAGAGGGGAGGGAGCACTGGCAGAGGGAGGGAGCACTGGCAGAGGGAAGGGAGCACTGGCGGAGGGAAGGGAGCACTGGCAGAGGAGATGGAGCACAAGCGGAGGGACGGGCCTTTGATCATCGTGTGTCTGCCTCATTCATGAACAACCCTGTAACTTTGTAGTTCATGGTGACTCAACGCATAACTTTTAAAAGTAATAACAAATTTTGAAATTCAGGAAAAAAGCATTTGTAAAGAGTAAATCAAAAGCACAGAGAAAATAAAAAACACAAAGAAGCACAAAAAACCTGGTCAAAGTTGTAAAATCAGCTTCATCTCAGGTACCTCCAGGGATTTTTCTCTCAACTCTGCTATGTAAATACAGTACAGCTTCAGTACAGCTCTAAATACAGTAAAGCTTCATCAAGTTTGGTGAATTAAAAGAAAACCTCACTGTTCCACCATCCTAGGTAAGACTTGCTCCTGGCTGGTACCACTGGGCCTATTCGAATGGGAGGCAGAGTCCCTCACACCCAGTGGGTCCCAACAGCCTCCACACCAGACCTGCACGATATTAAAGAACCACAGCGCCACTCCTGAAGTACACAGCCACATGAGCTACTGTGAGACGGGTCTACACAACACACCCCACAGCCACGTGAGCTACTGTGAGACGGGTCTACACAGCACACTCCACAGCCACGTGAGCTACTGTGAGACGGGTCTACGCAACACACTCCACAGCCATGTGAGCTACTATAAGAGGTTCTACACAACACACTCCACAGCCACATGAGCTACTGTGAGACGGGTCTTCACAACACACTCCACAGCCACGTGAGCTACTGTGAGATGGGTCTACACCAACACACAGCCACGTGAGCTACTGGAGACAGGTCTACACAACACACTCCACAGCCACGTGAGCTACTGTGAGACGGGTCTTCACAACACACTCCACAGCCACGTGAGCTACTGTGAGATGGGTCTACACCAACACACAGCCACGTGAGCTACTGAGACAGGTCTACACAAACACACTCCACAGCCACGTGAGCTACTGTGAGATGGGTCTACACAACACACAGCCACGTGAGCTACTGTGAGACAGGTCTACACAAACACACCCCACAGCCACGTGAGCTACTGTGAGACAGGTCTACACAACACACTCCACAGCCACGTGAGCTACTGTGAGACGGGTCTACACAAACACACTCCACAGCCACGTGAGCTACTGTGAGACGGGTCTACACAAACACACTCCACAGCCACGTGAGCTACTGTGAAACAGGTTTACACAACACACTCCACAGCCACGTGAGCTACTGTGAAACAGGTTTACACAACACACTCCACAGCCACGTGGAGCTACTGTGAGACGGGTCTTCACAACACACTCCACAGCCACGTGAGCTACTGTGAAACAGGTTTACACAACACACCCCACAGCCACGTGAGCTACTGTGAAACAGGTTTACACAACAGACTCCATGCTGCTCAGTTACTCTTTCTGTCTTTCTGTGAGGACAGAAAGAGAAGACAGAGAACAGCCTCCTAGCTCAATCCCTTGGCACCTCCTAAAGGGATAACTGAAAGACTCCAGGAAGGCAAGAACACTGGAAAAGTAATCGGAAAAGACGTAGAAGTCCACAAAGCTCAAAGAGCGAAAACAGTATCACAGATGACATAAACAAACAACAACAGTAAATCCTCAGCAACACTATGAGATTCAATGAGGTCAAAGAAACAACAGCACCTGTATTACCAAGAACCAATTAGGAACACCTTTGTATGTCTCACAGTGGTATAATAAAAAATTAAAAAAAAAAGAAACGACAGCACAGGCAGTCTGCAATACACAAGGAAGCATGAAAGTCAGAATAAAAAAATCAGTGTCAGAAATTACAAAAAATAAGAACATGATCACTGTCACTGTATCACTGTCTTCCCGTTCATCATCTATTTGCTCGGCGGGCACCAGTAACATCTCCATATGACCTGTCTCATGCAAGTAGAGCCCAAGGGCACCTGCTTGCTCCAGGAACATAAAGAGCCTCAGACCATTCCATCAGGTCATGGGAATGAGGTCTATAATTGTTACTGGTATCTGGCATATCAAATACGACACGGGTAGCTTGCCAGGCTCTGCCTTGCGAGTAGCATACATGATAGATGAAAAAAAAGAACATGACAGATGATACCAAAAAAAAAAAAAAGTCAATCAGAGCTGACCAGCTGAAAAACAGAAGCTGAGCAAAAGATCAAGTAGCTCTAAGATGAGAAAGAGGAAAACCACCTAGAAACAGTAAAGGTGGAAAACAATCTGAAAAAAAAAAAAGAACAGCACCAGAGCACTGTGCAATGAGCTCACATCATCAGAGTACTGTAGGATGAGTTCACAGTATCAAGTGCACTGTGGGATGAGCTCACGGCACACCAGAGCACTGTGGGATGAGCTCACAGCACACCAGAGCACTGTGGGATGAGCTCACGGCACACCAGAGCACTGTGGGATGAGCTCACGGCACACCAGAGCACTGTGGGATGAGCTCACGGCACACCAGAGCACTGTGGGATGAGCTCACGGCACACCGGAGCACTGTGGGATGAGCTCACGGCACACCAGAGCACTATGGGATGTGTTTACGCACCAGAGCACTGTGGGATGAACTCAAGAGGAACAACGTAAGACTAATCAGAGTCCCTGAAGAACAGGAAGGCAAATGCGATGAAAACACAGTAAGTAAAGAAATCACAGAGAGGAATTTTCAAGGGAAATTAAGGATTACAGGCACCGAGATCCAAGAGGATGGAGGGGTGCCAGCAAAAATAGACTCACTAAGGAAAACTCCAGACACATTATGCTCAAAATGGCAAAAGTCAAAGAGAGAGACAGAATACTAAGAGCAGTGAGATCAAAAAAAGGAACTCAGATACAAACACAGGTTCATAAGACGCACAGCAGATTTACACGATGACTCTATGGGCCTGAAGAACAGGGAAGGAGCTAGCACAGAAACGCAGGCGACACACAGCCCAGCAAGGTTCTCTCTCCAACTCTATATTCACTCATATCTGCAGGAACGACACGGCACTTCAGGGACAGGCAGCAGCTCAGGGAATGCACAGGCTGGAAGCCAGTTTTGCAAGAGTGAGAAGCACTCCTTAAATTAAAGGACGGGACTTGCCACCACGCAGCACTGAGCACAGCATCATGAAGGCTCGTGGGGTTGTCCTCTACTAAAGACTAAAATCAGATCAAGTAAGTATCACAAACTGATTTTTTATGTTCAGATAATTCTATCTGCCATTCTTTTAAGACTTTTGGACCCAGTAATACGAAATACATTTTGATAGGCCTGCCAAGGTGGCTGTGGTGGGGGAAGTTTCATTTCTGACAGAGACGAGATGATGATTACTACAATAAGAGCCAAATACGAAATAAAATTTAATGCACTGTTTTAAATGCCAGAGTTGAAAACTTAGTTATGTAAACAGTAATACACAGTATACTATATTGTATTAAATTATTTGAATTTCTTTATTTACAGAAGTTAAAATCATATAGCAATTGATCATTACAAATTGACTGTCGATTTATTTTCTGATAAGTTCATGTGACGTTTCTGTGGGCTTTACTGGAAGAAGCGCTATGGGATAAATTTGTTATATACCTTCCAAGGGAGCAAGCTGGGGAACGGCAGGGAGACTGGGGGCACTGGGGGGAGGGTGGGATTGGTGGGGGCACTGCGCGCCTAGAGCAGCTCTGTCCTGAACAGCTTCATAGATAACGCGTCGAAGAAAACCACACAAGCCAAACATATTTTATATTTACTACTATAGTGAAACTGAAATGAGAAAAAAAAGACAATCTGAAATTCTAGTATGTCTAAATCACAACAGTATTTTGAAAGATATGTTTCTAAGAAGAGAAAAACTGAGCACATACTGCAAGCAATAGTAGAGGCTCAGCCTGACTTACTAAGGGAAATAAACTCAATTACAACTATTCATCTAAATATATGCCATTATTTGGTGCATCCCCCCAAAGTGTCGCCTGACATGAGTTAAATATACCACTTACAATCTTCTGCGGCAATTTGCCTTGTGAATAAGTAACAAAAAAGAATTCAGACAAGATTTGCTCTAACTGGAAGTCTGAACATAATGCCCAATAAAGATCACGCTTTATTAAACGAAATATCTAATTTAATTTCGAGAATTTACCTTATATCTGAGCACTCTGATG
>JAJIBD010025981.1:0-45852 GCA_021461705.1 Cryptotis parvus | reverse complement strand
ACTATTTCTTCTAGTTGCTTTGTTAGTGGTGTTTCACCTTTGAAGATACCTTTGGCATCAATGTAGTGGGGTTTTCCTTATATTTTCTTCAATGTACTTTATGGATTCAGGTCTGATATTGAGATCTTTAATCCATTTTGATTTGATTTTTGTGCATGGAGGTGCAAATTAATTTTTACATGTCTCTGCCCAGTTTTCCCAACACCACTTGTTGAAGAGGCTTTCCTTACTCCATTTTGGACTCTTTGCAACTTTATCAAAGATTAAATGATCATGTGTTTGAGGTTGGGTGTCAGGACACTCAATTCTATTCCATAGGTCCATAGGTCTGTTTTTATTCCAATACCATGCTGTTTTAATTACTACTGCCTTGTAGTACAGTTTGAAGTTGGGAAAGGTGATGCCTCCCATCTTCTTTTTCCTGAGGATTGTTTTAGCTATACATGGAGGTTTATTGTTCCATACAAATTTCAGTGATTTTTGGTCAATTTCTTTGAAGAATGTCATGGGTATCCTTATAGGGACTGCATTGAATCTGTACAAAGCTCTAGGGAGTATTACCATTTTTGACAATGTTGATTCTCCCCCACCCATGAGCAGGGAATGTGTTTCCATTTCCTTGTGTCCTCTTTTATTTCTTGGAGCAGTGTCTTGTAGTTTTTTTTTTGTACAGGTGCCTTACACACTTGGCTAAATTGATTCCTAGGTATTTGATTTTCTGTGGCAAAATTGTGAATGGAATCGTTTCCTTGATATCCCTTAATTCTCTTTTCGTATTTGTATGTAGGAAAGCCACCGACTTTTTGGATGTTGATTTTGTATCATGCCATTCTACTATATGTGTCTATTGTTTCTAGGAGTTTTTTGGTAGAGAGTTTAGAGTTCTCTAGGTATAATATCATGTCATCTGTGAATAATGATAGCTTGACTTCTTCCTTGTCTATCTGGATGCCCTTAATGTCCTTTTCTTCTCTGATTGCTATGGCAAGTGCATCCAGTACTATATTGAATAAATGAGGTGAGGGTGGGCAACCTTGTCTTGTCCCTGATGTCAGGGGAAGGCTTCCAGTTTTTCCCCATTTTAGAATGATGCTCGCTGTGGGCTTATGATAGATGGCTTTGACTATATTGAGGAAGTTCCTTCAATTCCCATTTTCTGGAGGGTTTTTAATCATGAATTGGTGTTGGATCTTGTCAAATGCTTTCTCTGTCTATTGATATGATCATCACTTGTATAACTTGTATCACTTGTCTTCCCGTTCATCATTGATTTGCTCAAGCGGGCACCAGTAACATCTCCATATGTTCTGTCTCATGCTAGTAGAGCCCAAGGGCATCTGCTTGCTCCAGGAACATAAAGAGTTTCAAACCATTCCATCCAGTCATGGGAATGAGGTATATAACTGTTACTGGGATTTGGCATATCAAATACAACACGGGTAGCTTGCCAAGCTCTGCCGTGCGGGTGGCATACACTTGTAGTCACCTCCTGATCTCTAGCATTTATTGATGAACCACATAATGCAAGCAGCCGTGCTAGCAGGGCTGTGATCGGCTATACTTCTGGGTGGAGTTCTGACGAGGAGGAGTCTGGATGTGGGAAATGGCACCCCTCATGGAGTGGAGGATCATCTGGATTCTTGTGAGGCTCTGCTGGGGTGGCAGGCCAGGGCTAGAACCCGCCATCCCTCCCGGTGCCTCGTGATTAGCTAAGCATAGGGAGAGCAGGTAGCAGCTCTGCCTAATGTCTGTGAGTCTCTGCATCAGCATACCTGGGCAGGACTTGAAAAGACTGCTGCAGGGTGGGACTCGATGTGCTGGGCTGTGATGACCTCTTCTTCTGGGTGGAGTTCTGACAAGAGGGGAGTCCAGATGTGGAAAATGGCAGCCCTCATTGAGTGGGGCTCGTCTGGCTTCTTGAGAGGCTCTGCTGGAGTGGTGGGCCAGGGTTAGAGCCCGCCATCCTTCCCAGGTGCCTCATGAGCGACTGGGCACAGGGAGAGTGGGTAGCAGCTCTATCCCATTTCTGTGAGTCTCATATGATCATTGATATGATCATACAATTTTAATTTTTTTCTTATTGATATGATGTATTATGTTGATTGACTTGAGAATGTTGAACCATCCTTGCATTTCTGGGATGAATTCTACTTGGTCATGATGTATAATCTTCTTGATGAGTCTTTGGATTCTGTTTGCTAGTATTTTGTTTAAGATATTAGCAACTGTGTTCATCAGGGAGATTGGTCTGTAGTTGAGAACCTAAATAAACAGAATCAGAAATAAAAATGGTGACATCACAACAGAAACCATAGAAATCCAAAAGATCATCAGAGATTACTTTGAGACTGTATGCCGTGAAACATGAGAATCTAGAAGAAATGGATAAATTCCTGAAGTCCTATAACCTCCCATGTCTGAAACAAGAAGACCTGCAACACCTCAATAAGCCTATCACCATCGAGGAAATTGAAACAGTAATTAAAAGTCTGCCCAAACACAAAAGCCCAGGTTCAGATGGATTCACTAGTGAACTCTACCAAACCTTTAAGGAGGACCTACTGCCAGACCTTTTCAAGCTCTTCCAGGAAATAGAAGAAACAGAAACACAAACAGCTCCCAAACAGCTTCTATGAGGCACATATCACCCTGACACCTAAAGCAGGGTGAGACAACACAATGAAGTCAAACTTTTCTTATTACTAGCATAGTGGGTAGGGCTCTTGGCTTACAAGTGACCAACCTGGGCTTGATCCCCAACTTCAAATAATGGTCCTGTAGATCACTGCCAGAAGTGATTCCTGGCACATAGCCAGGATTTATCCCTGAGCACTGCTGATGTCGCCCAAACCAACCAAACAAGCAACACCCCTAAACAAACTTTTCTTATTGCTTACTTGACTAAGCCTACCATTGTCATCTGTTGTTTTCTAGTGAAATGCCTGCTCAAGCCTTCTGTAAAGTTTCCAATTTTATTGTATCTGAGGAGGTGTAGCAAACACCTCCTTCCATTATGACTGTTCTTGCCACTTTCCTTAAAGACTTATTAGTTACCTACTTTGCTGGCCATTCACCCTCTTGTTCTGTGCTTGATTCTCTGATGGACTTTCAACCCCTTAAGGCCAGTCACTAGTGTTTCTGCCAACACTAGCCAGCCTAAGCCATAGGTGAGAGTCCGGAGTAATATGCACACAAAATATGAAAATCAATGTGCTGGTGCTGCTGCTACCTTGGGCTGCCATTTAGAGTGCAGAATAAAAGTAGGCGGGAAGCCTCCTACCATCAGACTTTGCATCAGGATGTAGCTCTGGGTTGTACCTGTCCTTTATTAGCTCCTGGGCACATTAAACTTTCCATATGCCAATCATGCCCTTCATTCACAGAGTGAACATTGCCTGTCTCCGAAGACCACAGTGCGAATAGGTAGCAGGAACTTTGAACAGTGGCATAGACAAGCATTGGCAGTTCTTGTCAAATCTCTTTGGAGACTGGTTTCTGATGATCACTTTGTAGGACCCAGAGAGTTCTGGCCTCTCTGCGTGACAGAGGAGAATATTTAAAATTTTAGGGACCACCAGGTGGCTGGGTAGAAGGGAGGTTTAGGTAAAGAACCCTCCGGTCGGGGGTGCCTGAGAAAGAGATTTAGAAATAGGACGATCTTAAAAAAAGAAATAGGCGATCACTCATGAACTTTTTGAGACTAGCGAAATTCACTAACCTGATAGAGCAAGGGCAGTTACACAGTTACTGAAAGAAAATGGTTAAATCATGATTTTGGTAAAAGAAAATTTACAAACTTTATTTTAATGTAAGGTTCTTAAATTCTTAAGGTTCTTTACTCATCATTTGATGTCTGGCCAAGGACTTTGTATTTGGGCCAATATCTGCTTTTCTTGTGCAGCGCCAATGGATTCTATTTTTTAAAACATTGGATCACCAATTTCAAAGAACCATGGGAAATAATTTGATCCAGAGTCCTCCCAAAGGTATGCCACTGTCCTTCTCCCCTCAAAGTGCAAACCTGACTGTCATTTCTCTGTACCCACATCTATATAAAATAATTAACTTGGTTTTGATAGAAATAAGAGCTGTGTTTTTATGTTTATGTTCTACTTGTTTATATTCAATTAAATCACATCTGTAACTGCCCGGCTGACTGACAAGTGTTGGAGCCTTAGCTAGGAGCTTGGATGAAGGCCACAGGAAGAGTTGATTTATCTGGTGGACTGATGGCCAGAGGTCATCTCACATGACTTCTCACATGCTAACTTTCTCTCTGAAATCTTCAGAAAGTCTTGCTTCACATCTAGATCTTGAGAGTGGATTGTTTGGGGGCAGTTGGGGTTGGGAAGCAGTGTGTATTGAAGTTCACTCCGGGGTACCTCTTAGGGAGGCAGAGAATGACCAGGATTGAAGGACTGGGGAAATGAGGAACTTTGGGCAGTGATGAGACCTTTGGAGAGAGATGTAGGATTCAGGCCACTTTCCCCACCCCTGCAGAGTTGGGATCTTGAGGCAATCTTTAGATTTCCACGACCTGGGAAGACCCAGATGGATGATGAAAGAAATGTACTCATGGAGCTTAGACATGCTTTAAAGGGACACACTCACATATCTTCCCACAGATGTTCAGATGCTATGGGCGGGGGTGTAGGCAGAGAGAATAGATCTTTTCTTTTCTCTCTTTTTTTCTTTTGGGACACACTCCGGATGCTCAGGGTTTACTCCTGGCTCCATACTCTGGAATTACTTCTGGTGGTGCTCAGGGAACCATATTGAATCCCAGGGATAGAACCCAGGTTGACTGAGTGCAAGGCAAAGTCCCTCCATGCTCTACTATTTCTCTGGCCCAGAGAGTGGATCTTTCATGAGAGAATTTCTGAATTCTCTTCACTGGCCGGTCTGGCTTTCAGGCACCCATTAACTTCTCAGTCCTTTCCATACATCAGAGCTTTGCATGTGAGGGGTGAGGGCAGGAGGGGGAAGTGGGAGGCCAGGGCTCCAGGTGGTAGAATGGAGCAGCACCTCTCTCACTCACTTGGGAAAACTTACAGCTGGACATGCTCATTGCACTTTTCTGCTTAGAACCAGCCTCAGTTCCAGGCCTATGTCCTCTGCATGAAGCCTTCACTATCACTCCGTGCGGATGTGCTCTCCTGCTGAGCTTCTTCTCCGATCTCAGTCCTGACCTCTTTTTTTTTTTTTTTTTTTTTGGGTCACACTCGGCAATGCTCAGGGGTTACTCCTGGCTCTGCACTCAGGAATTACTCCTGGCGGTGCTTGGGAGACCATATGGGATGCCGTGGATCGAACTCGGGCCAGCATGGGCTGGCCGCATGCAAGGCAAACGCCCTACCCGCTGGGCTATTGCTCCGTCAGTCCTGACCTCTTGCGCTCAGCCGAGTGCTCAGTGTGTGAGTTTTAAAGTCATAGTAAAAGTGCAAATGGGATCAAAGTGGTTATATAGGAAGCCTCCAACCACTCCTAAATATGTTGTATTCAGATTGGTGAAAAGAGCTTAGTCGCTAGGGAGGGAGCTCAGCTCCTGGAATCTTGAGGCCAGAAACGACATGGACAGAGAACTTGAGCTAACTGTGGTACCTGAACAATCCATGGGCATCAGGAGGCTCTGGTGCCCAAGATAATTAGTCAGATGCTCCTATTTGGTTGCAGTGTTTGATATACTTGGCCATCTTTGCCTTCTGCTCTCTCTCTTTCTGTTCTCTGGACAGCTGCCGATAGCTCTGCTGGAATCATTTCCTTTGTTATTGGGTGAAGGGGTTCCCCAGTGGTATTCAGGGAGTCTGGGAGTCACTCCTGACATACCCAGCTAAAAGGACTTAGTGCTGCCAGTAATACAGTGTACTGGGGCCTGACCTAGCTGATGGCCTCTAGGGCTACACCTTGCAGTGCTAGGGATCAAGCTAGTGTCTGTGTGCTGGGCATAACCCCCCCAAACTACCTTCATGCGTATCTTTTATCTTAAATTTAAAAAAGTCCCCTTCTCTTCATTATTGTTTTTATGAGTACAGAAGTTATAAATGCTCAATAGTGTAGTCATTGAGGTTAGTTCTGGTGCTTGCACGTGTTCTGGTTACGGTGTGCCAGAGACAGTGCATTGTGCCATAGCACCAGAGATCCTGAGGAGAAGCGCTCTAGCATCACACTCCTAGCATGTTGGTGCTGGAGTCTGATCTCACAGATTCACGTGGGCAAGGCTGGCACTCCTTAGCTGACACCCCCCTCCTCCAGGGCTCCCTGAAATGCCCTTATTATATGCCTTCCACGCGTTGGCTTCCTTTTCCCTCAAGCTCAGGGAAGCTCTGGTTCTCTCCTAAGATGAGTGATACACAAATAAGTGTTTACTTTGGGTATCGCAGAAGCTGGTGCACACTGTGCCCAGTGCTTCCTTGAAGCTGTGTGCTGTGCATGAAATCACTGGGTAGTGGGGTCTGTTTCACTGGTTTCATTATTTAGGTTCTGAATTCCCAGGGGGCTCTGGGCTGTTTTCCTGAACAATAATAGTTATAAGAGTAACACCATACCCTTAGTTGAATCCTTGTGCTGATCAGGCATTGAGCTAGACTCTTTCTCTGCATTATTTTGTTGTCTTTTTATATTTTTGTTTCTATTTGGGGTACACCCAGTGATGCTCAGGGCCTAGTCTTGGCTCTGCAATCAGGAATTACTCCTGGTAATTGGGGGGACCATATGGGAAGCCAGGGATTAGATCAGGGTTGGCTGCACGCAAGGTAAGCATCCTATTGACCATATACTATCTCTTCAGCCCCACCCAATTGTTGAGTCTATCTAAGAAGACTATGAGATGAGAACTCTTCTTTTGAGAAAACTGAGATTTCTCAAATGTGTGTGTTTTTAAGGAAAGTGGGAGGACCAGGTCTTAAACTTAGTTTGTGTGACCTTGAAGCTGGTGCTTCTGATGGCTATGAAATTATTGCCTCTTGAGCACCCAGTAAAGGTTATACATTTCCTATTAGTGCTAGAGAAGTCCCAGGAAGTTTCTGACCACCACATTCTACAGGCTTGCCTAAGCTGAACTCTCTTGTCAGTTGAGAAGACTCTGGGTCAAGGGCACACAGTCACTAGAGTGGCCCTCTGAGAAAACCCAACAAGATGTATGAAAAAAATCCAGAGCAAAGCCTAGAGGGAAAGAATTGGGCTGCTGGTGGTAGGCTTGTGCCTTGGGCATAATAACTTTTCCCAATCCCATATGCTGAAGAAATATCATACTTCTCTCTTTAACCTAAATCCCCACATAAGCAGAAGTCCTGGAACTCTTCCTGAGGTCTGTCTCAGGGAGGGTCTCAGTCATCTGCTACCAGAGGGCCCATATTACAGAGAGTCCCTTGACCTCTGCTGTTGGCCCTGATTCCCACTGTGGCTTTTGTGCCACAACTGGAACAAAAACTATCCCAGTCATGGGGAGAATTAACATTGTCAAGATGTACAAAGCTCCCTAGAGCTTTGTACAGATTCAATGCGGTTCCTATAAGGATTCCCATGACATTCTTTAAAGAAATTGACCAAACACTTCTGAAATTCGTATGGAATAACAAACCCCCATGGATAGCTAAAGCAATCCTTGGGAAGAAGAAGATGGGAGGCATCACCTTTCCCAACCTCAAATTGTACTACAAAGCAGCAGTAATTAAAACAGCGTGGTACTGGAATAAAAACAGACCGGTGGACCTATGGAATAGAGTTGAGTATCCTGACACCCACCCTCAACGACATGATCAGTTAATCTTTGATAAAGGTGCAAAGAGTCCAAATTGGAGTAAGGAAAGTCTCTTCAACAAGTGGTGCTGGGAAAACTGGACAGCTACATGTAAAAAAATGAATTTGGACCTGTGTCTAACTAACACCTTGCACAAAAATCAGATCAAAATGGATTAAAGATCTCAATGTCAGACCTGAATCCATAAAGTATGTTGAAGAAAATATAGGAAAAAAAACGACATCGATGCTAAAGACATCTTCAAAGGTGAAACACCATTAACAAAGCAACTAGAAGAAAATATAAACATATGGGACTACATGAATGAAGGTTGCACTAAAAGACAGTGACGATAAAGAAGTCTACAGAATGGTAAAGAATGAAGAGCTTCAGCACCTCAAACAGTGGTAAAAAAAAACAGTGACCACGATAGAAATGAGAGTTCCTTTGACCCAGCCATAACTCGGGAATATAACCAGATACCAAACACATAGGGAAACATAAGGGGTTAATATCATACAGGATATATCAGTGCTTGAAACAACCAGTATGCCCGAGAACTGATGACTGGATAAAGAAACTATGGTACATCTACACAATGGAATACTATGCAGCTGTCAGAAAAAATGAAGTTATGAAATTTTGCTATAAATGGATGGATATGGAAAGAATCATGTTGAGTGAAATTAGTCAGAAGGAAAGAGAGAGAGATAGAATGACTGCATTTATTTGCATGACATAAATATACTAGGTGATCTTACCGAAAGTGGAAATTACCACAAGCGTGTGGGAGTCAGGAGTTTAGTTTAGATAGAGAAGGGAACATGTGTGAATAAATGTCTAAAGTTCTGATGCTAACATAGAACTGAGCATTAAATACAGACAAAAAAATGCAAATGATGGCTTCTAAGTGCCGTAGTGCAACCCACAATGTGTGGGAGAAGGAGGAGAGAGAGAGGGAGAGGAGAGGAGATAAAGAACCTGCCATTTAGGCAGTATGTGGGAGGGGAGGGAATTGGGGACATGGGTGGTGGCTGGGGGGCACTGGTGGAGGGCGGGTGCTGGAACACTGTGTGACCGAAACCCCCAAGCGTGAACAGCATTGTAATTGTATATCTCACGGTGGTATAATAAAATGTTAAAAAAAAACTATCCCAGTCAAAGCAAGGCATGACACAGTCATTTCTTGCTGAACGCTTGCTGTGTTTCTAGAGCACCATCAGTCAGCCCCAGCGGGTGGGTCTGGCACCCATAAAGAGAATGCAGTTTGCTCACTTCTCCCCCAGATTCTGGGAATTTCCTCTATCCTAAGATAATTTATTTTATTTTGTTTTTCTATTAGAGGAATTCCCTCCAGTCTTCAACTCTCTTTTCCAGTTCCTTCAGGACTCCTGGTATACTTTGTTTAATAGATTTCAGCCAAGATTTGCCAACTCAAGCTTACAGAGGCTGGTTAGAAACGGAGGTGATTGACAGTAGGACATTTGGCCTGGCATCTCACAGGTGGGGCGGGCTGTGTTTACTCTGGGCTTGGTGCTCATGAGAGAGGTACTCTGTGTTGCTGGATTTTCTGATTTGTTAAGAAAAGCTAGAAATTGGATTTTCTGAATGATTTCCTTCATGGCTAACACTGGCTCAAACATTTAAAATAACTCGGTGTAGGTCAAAGTGAAATGTCCACAGGCTATCCGATGTCTCATGAGCCATTGCCAGTGTGTAATTTGAGGACACAAGTCAAAAAGGAAGAGTTTTTTATTTAACTTCCCGGGGACAGGGAACTGTGGAGTCCAGGAGCTGAGCAGAGAAAGGGGAAAGGAAAGGCAGGAAGAACACAGAAATGAATCTGCAAACCAATGTACTACTACAAGACACACTGCTTTCACTCAGAATGTCTGCTTTCCTGAGAAGGATGCTCCCTTAGATTTTTAGACGTTGCTTTTTCTCAAATCAGTTGCCTGGGGCTTAATAAAGTTGCCTTACTTTTGGCACAATTTAAATTGTACAGGGCCTTGAGTCAGTGGGCTGAGTGTGTGCTTTGAAAATGCGGAAGCTTCATTTCAATCCTTAGCATTGCGTTGTTCCTGGAGCACTGCTGGGAGTGACCCCTAAGCTCAGATACAGGGGTAGCCTCTGAGTATCTCCAGAGGATGACTCCCAAAACAAAAATTTGTACAGATGTATAGGGAGGAGGGCAACTGATGCAACTATTTCCAGTCCTTTCCAAAGATTGCCGTAATGACAGAACACTTGGTTCCCCCAGATGGTAACTCCATGAGGCAAACACAATTCACCATTACCACATTCATTAGAAACCCTATAGGTGATACAGAGTATTTGGAATATGATGCTGAGAACCTTTTACTTACTACTCTGAGGCTCTCTAGGCTCTGTCCCATTTAATCTTCCCTAGAGTTCGATGGAGGTAGACCATCACTCATGTTCTATCTTGATTTCATTCTGAATCTGAACTGTGGCTTACCTTGTGTCTCACTGTTCTCAGTGACTTAAATCCATAGGCTTGAGTTTAAGTTCCTTCAAAGGTCATACAATTGGCTGTTGGCTGTTGGAATTTGAACTGACCTTAAAAAACAAAGTATTAAACTTATGAATTAACTCAGGCTGTTCCCTTCGAGAATGACAGGAAAAATAGATAGGTAATTCTTTTTTTTTTTTGCCCTTGACATGTTAATAAATATAGTAACTGTCCAATGTGAGCAGTGTTGATATTCAGCTTATACTAACTGAATTTTCTAAGGTATTTAGTTTAAGTTATTCAGAAAAATAGGCTAATGCTCATTAGCATTAGCCTGGGACATAGTTAGAAACAAGTGATGTATTGTCCTTATGACTTGGCCACCACCCTCCCCTCATCCCCATATCAGGCAGTACTCAGGACTTCTATCTCCATGTTCAAGATGCTCTGGGGACTTTTATGCAGCATAGGGGATTGAAATGGGATGGCTGTATGCAAGACTAACACCTTAACCATGTAACATCTCTTTGGCTTTCTTGACTTTGACTATATGACTTGGGACAGCTGCTTCACTTTCTTGGGTTTATTAATCAGTTACATGGAGATAGTAATCTATCTTCCTCATGGGGTGTAGAGACAATCCAAGCAAAATTCATACCAAGACCTTTAGGATGGCTTGGAGTAGGGCCTGGAGAGATAGTACAGTGGGTAGGGCAGTTGCCTTGCCCACAGACGACATGGGTTTGATCTTTTTAGCACCCCAGATGGCCTTCCTAAGAGTATCCCATGAGCTTAGAGCCAGTAGTAAGTCATAGAACACACTGCTGGGTGTGCCCCCAGACTAAAACAATTGAAAAAGAAAAGAGTGCTTGGAATGGGGAGAGTCTAGTAAGTGTAGCTATTTTTATCGTCATGGACAAACATTTGCCACCATAAGGATTATCTTAATAGGGACCTATTACAAGCCCTATGAACATTATTTTAAAAATCTCCTTCATTTTGTAATTAGCCACTCAATTGTGCTATCTGATGAAAGTCAGCTTCACCAAACAATAAATTCCACTAGACCATAAACTCTACTAGCTCCTGAACTCCATGTATGCATTTGTATTACCCAGTCTTCAGGCAGCGGTCTTTTCCCTGGGCTGAGTATGCAGAGGGAATCACTTGTGTCTATTTTGGATATTGGTAAAGGCCTGGATATTTTAGGATAGGCAGCATTTAAAGGACAATTCTGGATAGAGTCACATACACATACAAAACCCAATTGAGGATTAATTCTGTGCAGGATCCAGAGTGATAGCACAGCAGGTAGGGCATTTGCCCTGCATGAAGCTGACCTGGGTTTGATCCCCAGCATCCCATATGGTCTCCAGAGCACTGCCAAAAGTAATCCCTGAGCACCACCAGGTATAAACCAAAAAGCTAAAAATTAAAATTTTGTGCACTTTGAACTAATGTCACCTGAAGGTCAGTTTTCCTCTCCGAGTCTGGTTCTAGTTAATTTTCCATGCGGGTCTTGAGTTTAGAACAGTGGTCCCTGGAGGACCTCTTCCTTCTGTTCATGAGCGACTCTTTCTCTTTGTCCAGGGACTCTCCACCCGTGTGCCTAACCTAAACCTCCCTCCACAGAAGATCCTCAAGCTTTGTTTTTAACAGATATTTATCTGAGTTTGGGGGGTGGGGAAACGTGTTTACATGTTTCCAGTGGTTCTCTGTCTCTGAGGGAGGAAAGTGCTTAGCAAAGCACGTTGGCTTAGTGTCTGTTAAAAGGAAGAACAAAGAAAGGGAGAATAAATCCGAAGAATGAGTGAGACTCCAGTACGAAACAGGAAAGATATCGCCTCCCACTTGTTCTCATAAGCAGTAAAGATTTTTTTAATGGTGACATTTTTAGCTTGTTCTGAAATGTATTGATTTGTTTCCTGTGAGTCATTGTGTGTTTCTTCTGTCTTAAAAAAACATACCAAATATCAATGCAATGATATAAATATGTATGTGTGGGTGGATGAGAGTAAAAGGAAATTTTCTTTTAAATTTAAAGAAGGGAAATAGCTTTCTCATAGTTCCCACACTGTCAATTATCTCATCACGTCCTCAGTATTCTTCACTTTTCCCTCCTGAAACAAAAGTGAATAACTACTTCTGGTTTAAAAACTGGGGGCGGGGATAAAATCGCCTTCAGAAAGTGCTGGAAATGAAGGGGCTTGAAAGCTTTGCGGCTCTCTCGTTCCTTTGAAGGGGAGTCCAGCCGCTGTTTCCGTTTTGGGCAGTAGAGGGCAGACGGCTCCAATCCTGCCTCCGTTGGATTACCCGGGCAACATTATGTTTATGCAAACAGCCTTTGACATAATAGCTTTGAAACAGCTGAAAATTGAATTGTGCCTGGAGGCCAAACATCTAGACCACCACCTTTGTTATATTCATCTGCCACAGTAAATTGGGTTCACCACTGGCTCCCGGAGCTGGAGCTGCCTCTTCCTAGATTCTGGCCCCACGATACCTTTGCGCAGAATAAAGACAAATGTGATTCCCTCCCACAAAATGTGGGCAGTGTTTCTTTCCCCAAACTCTTATCCAAGGGGCTGGAAAGCTCAGTGTGGATTCCTCCAGTCGTGTGAGGAAAAGGATATCAAAAGGAAAACCGGAAGCCTCGGCAAATCCATCTAACTCTGGAATCTCTGTGTGTTTCCATAGCTTTTTAGCTTCTCCACTTAATCTAATTAGGACTTTGCCTCCTGAAATAAATACCTAATAAAGAATGAACCTATTAAAAGACTAAATTTACTACATACCCGTTTGTGCAAGCCCTCTGAATGTTCCCTTGAAGCAGTAATGCCGATGAAATTGAACATTGTTTGACTGGATAATGGTCTCCCGCTGTAAGACGGATTATAGAAAATAAACTTTGAGGGGGAGCCCCAGTCGCTTTATTGAATTCCATCGATGATAATGCCATCACCTGAAATAGCTGCTTGGAAAGAGTGTAAATAGGAGAGAAGCGGCAGCATCCGGAGCCAATTTGCAACTGGGGAACAGTTCATTTTCTTGGGAGTAATTTTATTCTGTTTTTGGTTCACTGCCCTGATTTGGGGTGTGGGGGTGGGGTTGGCAATAACGTAGAGTTGGAAAAGAAATATGTGGGTATCGTGGAGGCTTTTCACAAGAGGGCATTTAGGCACGAAGTCATTTGTCTATTGATAAATATTGAATGAGGGCCTACTGTGTGTAGGCTATTCGGAAGCTAAGGACACAATAATGAACCAAACAAGTGTATCATTGTTCTCATGAAAGTTCAGCGGAGGAGGCAGGATTCACCCACGAATGACTTCAGTGAGTTTGGTGTGGGACCTCCTTCTGCTTGCCTCCCCTTTCTCTTGCCAAGTGCCCATTTTGCTTCTCATGTCTCACCAAGGTGCCCTGAGCTCTCTACAGTCTTTCCCTCCAGGTCTTCAGTCCTCCAGAGTCCTGGTGGATGTCACACATCCACGATGACACTGACCCAAGATCACGGGAACACTCGCATCTCAGCTCCCTTTCCAGAAAAGACAATGCTTCCATCCCGCATCTTATAGTTCAGAGGTCAGGGTCACACCCTTGTTTGTGAAAGGAGCTTCAGCCCCCAGATGCTTCTCCTCCCCCAGCAGGCCTCTGTTGGGCTGGCACTACCAGCCTCCAGCAGGGTAGAGCTCCAGTATGCCTGAGAGTAGCTCCTGGGACTCCTATGCCCTGCCTGGGAGCCCTCTTCCAAACAAGCAAGCAAACAAATGAAACCATGCTGCTGCTTAGACTTGTGCAATGTATGGACGTCTTCTAACAGAATTCTCTCAACTCTAGGGACTTACCCTGGTTTGAAAATGACTGACAAATTTTTAACAGCAAATGGTCACACAGCTAGCAAGACATTTTGGTCTTATGGATTTTGAAACTTAAAAAATAAAATTCATTATTAAAATGAAAAGAACTATAAAGTTTTTTCCTTGCGATTCCTAGGCCCTCAAGCAAACAGGCTTTTTGTTTTTCATTAAATCAAATTCTGCAGGGTCCCTGCAGCCTCAGGCTCTCTGCTTCTAATTCACTTTCTCCATTTCCCCCACTATGTTTCTTTGACAGTCAAGTGGCTGTTGATGGTTGATGATGCTGGTGTTTCTCATCCAACCCTCTACTATCTCCTTGGGAGGATCTCAAAAGGACCATATTCAGATGTCACTGCTGTGTTTGGAGTCAGTTCCATAGGCCCTTTTTAAACTTCACCGAGAGAGAATGATGTCTGTCCAGATACCTAGATGTCTTGGAAAGTCAAATTCATGAATCTACCTGAGCACTCAGATCTTCTCAAGCCTCCTGGAGAAATCAGCCTGAAGAAGGATAACCCAGGATAATTTCCTAGATCCTGAACATGGATTCTATAAGCTCAGAGGATCCATTATCTTTGAGTGATCAAGGTTGTGTCAAATCACCATTGCTTATGCCTTTTCTGCTGCATCCTGGGTGGCAGGAATGAGACAACAGAAGACAACGACTTCACTCTTGGTGTAAATCAAACATGATACTCTGCACCCTAAACTTCTATTATGATGTACGTCAGTGACTTCTCAATGCAACTAGAAAAAGAGATGGGGATGGGCAAAGGCAGACTCTAACAAAGAGATAGAATAAAACATTGTAGTAAATATGGTCCAGATGTCCCAGCAGCCCAAAACCTTCACACTCCACAGTTGTTGCCGTGCTCTTGTTTTGGACTCTGCTGCTTAGCGAGCCTCATCCAGAAATTAATCTGCTGAAAAACTCAGGTACGAGGGTTTGTGACTAAAATCACCAGTCTTTTATGGAGTCTGGGATGGGCTACCTCCCTCCATCTCCCTGTGCTTCTGGAAGTCTGAAAGTCACCCCCCAAACTGCCACTCAGTTAAACATTTAATTGTAGCTATATCATCCCATTAAACATTTTGGATTTCCTGGAAGACACAGATGCATTCTCAGCTGCACAACATCTCAAACTCTACAACATTAATAAACCAGGAGAAGCACACTGGGTTGGATGGGATGTAATGCAGAAGGCAGCCAATTTTGATTAACAAAATATGAACACAGAAGGTTTAACCCTAACAACATTTTAGTCATTTCTTATACAAGGGCTTAATGGCTCCATGGTGAGATACAACTTTTTCTAAGGAAAAATCTTCACTAACTTTTTCTAAGGAAACAATTTTTTGATCATTGTTTTAGCAAATTATTTATAAGAAGCAATATGAAATAAATTATTGAAGGCCTGTGTAGGGGCAGGCTTAACAAGTGATTGGGAAAACTAGAAATTATGATAGTGGGAAGGTGTAATGGTGGTGGAATTGGTGTTGGAATGTTAGATGTCTGTAACAAGTTATCAAGAACAACCTTGTAAACCACAATGCTTATATAAAGTGTGTGTGTGTGTGTGTGTATAAGATTAGACTAAAAAAGTTTTTTCCAGCAGTGGAGATGGTGTAAGCAAAGAAGGCAGTAATGCTCTATCTGTGGTTCACCAGGTGAGTGCCGAAAGTGAGAAGGAATGTCTACTCACAATATCATGATGTCACCAATGAGCAGTAAAGTAAAATAATCTCTAGGCTTTGTATCCTCATGGTTAGAGGGAAAAGACAACTGGAGTCATCATGGTAGTTCCTTTGAACTTTTCCTATTATTCCCTCATTTCTTCAGGAGTTGCCAAGGGCATTTCTTATTGTCAAATAGAGTTGGCCACATTGATCTACATACTGTAAGTCTCATTGTTTCCACAGGCCCTTGAGTTACAGGCTCTGCCTTTGACTCAGATGAGCCTGGGGCCTCTTTGTCTCCTGGGTTGGCCTGGTTTGCCTTGCACACAGTCAACCATGTTCAATCCCTCCCATCCCATATACCCTTGAGCCCTCCAAAGTTGAGCCCTGAGTGCAGAGCTAGGAGTAACCCCTGAGCACTACTAGGCGTGGCCAAAAACAAAGATAAAAGAAAAAAACCCAACCTAAAGAAACCAAGAAATATCTGAATAGGTAGTACTTTCTCATAGTTCAGAATTAAAAGATACCAAACATAGATATAAAATCTTTCCCCAACCTTGTTTCCTTTACACCCAATTCTCCTCCCTAGGGGCCACTTGTGTTTTCTGCTAGAAATGTATAAGCATATATGAATAAATTCATTTGCATATTTTGCTTTGCATTTGTTTATTTTATTCACACAATTATATAAAACTTCAGTTTTCCTTTAAATAGCTTCTTGTATTTTACTTTCTGTATTATTCCTTTTACCAGTCCTCTCTTGATAGAGATTCTGTTGATGTTTCCACCTCTTGCTAATATAAACAATAATGCAGTAACAATATCTATTAGGTAAATTTCAACACAAATGTCTGTAATTTTAATTGTTAAGTCAAAAGCCTTTTAAAAATTTTGTTGTTGTTGTTTGTTTTGGGCCACACCTGGTGGTGTCCAGGCCTTTTGCATGCATCTGAAATTAGGGCTTACTTCTGACTTTGTACTCATGGATCATTCCTGACAAAGATGTTGAGGGTTGAAGCCAGGTTGGCCATGTTCAAGGCAAGCACCCTACTCGCTATATTATCACTCTAGTCAAAAGACATATATTTTTAACTTTTGAAAATTGCTTATCTCTGATCACTTTCCATTTTTATCAGAAAGGTATTAAAATCATCTGTTTTTATACCTTCAATGTAAGCTAGCTATATAGCTTTGTCATTTTGATAAGTGGGAAATGGTATTTCAGTACTGTTTTCAACGTTCATTTATCTTATTATGTAGAGTTGAAAAAATTAAAATTTTATCTAATTTTCTCTGAAATAATTTTTCTTTAGTATTTTAGTACTTTTTATTCATTTCTAAGAACTCTTTGTATATCAGTGAAAATAGTCTCTGGTGTATGAAATGCATTGAAATCTACTTTTCCTATAATTTTTCTTTGAAATTTTTATTTTCTTTTATCCTGCCCCTTGAAGGTGTTGCAGGTGTGACTGTGGTGCCCAGCTGTGTTGGCAGGTGGCAGACAGGAGACAGGCTTGTCTACTCTCAGGGCACTGCCCTGTGGGCCCTGGATGGTTCCTGGTCTGACATAGAAAAAGACTGGGCCCTCCCCTGGGATTAACCCAGAGCCACAGCAGAGCCTGGTGAGCTACCCTTGGTGTATTTGATATGCCAAAAGCAGTAACAATAATGGACCTCATGGGATGCGCATTAATGAATGGAGACATTAATGGCTCCCGCTGGAGCAAATCGATGAACAAGAAGGCAAGTGAAACAAGTGATCTTCTTTTATATAGAAATTAGTGAAATGAAATTCATTTTATTTAGACTTCTGAGTTTTGGGTTATGCACAAAAATGCTCTTTCTCCATGGTATGATGAAGACATTTCCACTAGAATTTTCTTCTAGAATCTCTGTGGTTTCATATTTTAATCTTTGGTTCATCTGAAGTGCCTTTTGATACAGGGACTGACTTGGGAATTAAACAGTAATTTTAAACAGGTTCAGTTTCTTTAATACCGTTGTACTCATTTTGTAGTTCTTTAAAAATGAATTAAGAGTTCTTGGAAAAATAGTCTCTGAATTCTGCTTCCAAAATCTGAGTGGAAGTTGTTGGTAGTATCTTACATGTCGAGTACAGGAGAAATGGATGACTGTCTTGCAGAATTCAGAGGACTGGTCCTAAGGAAAGTGGGGGTGGCAGAGAGAGGTTTCTCTTCCTTTCCTAACTCTTTTCATGGACCCTGATAGCCTTGAGAAAAAAAAATGTTGGTATTAGAGTTAATGCTGTTGGTACTCTTGGAGCCAAACCTTGGTAGCAAAGGAAAACCTAGTTAGAATGATAGTAAGGAAGAATATAACAAGCTTGTTGTTATAGAAATACTTTGCTATTATGTAGGAATACTACATTGTTTATGATTATATTTCCCCTTCCAGAGGGATAGAACAGCTGGGTAGGTGTTTGCCTCACAGGGCTGGTTCAGTCCGGGAATTCCATATGGTCCCCACAGCACCATCAGGAGTAATTCCTGACTGCAGAGCCAGGAGTAATCCCTGAGCATTGCCAGTTATGACATTCTCCCCCACCCCCCCCCCCAAATTATAATGATTTCCCCCTTCACTGTAAATTATTTCACAATATTCTAAGGAAATATTTTTATTTCACAAAAATATCTCAGACACGATTTTTATCTCAAAGGCTTTCATTCTAAACTGGTTCCTTTTCGCTTTCCCCATGGAGTGATTTATTGTGCTGGCTGCATAGTTTCCAGAGTCAACTCTGTTACACTGAAATTCTTTGTCCTATGTCATAGTTGAAAATCATTTATCTTGGTTATTTTCGGGTAAAGATAGTTTTCAATCAGATGGAGTCATTCTAGTGGGTGTTATATAATACCCTCCAACTCCTCACCAACACACACACACACACACACACACACACAGAGACCTTGTCTCTTTCTGGGCCTGTGTCTTGATGAGATTCTTGAATCATCCATCAATTTTTAACTGGAAAATCCAAATTGAAGCAAAGTTTTATTTGGTGTTTTTGGTTAGATTGACATTTGGCATTGTGTGTACAACTATAAAAGTCTTTCTCAACAGTTAGTATTCAAATCTTCTGTGAGAATCTGTTGATATAGAAGTTTTTAATTTTTAATTTTTAAAAATTTTTTTTTATTATACCACCGTGACACATACAATTACAAAGGTGTTCATAATTGGTTCTTGGTAATACAGTATTCCAGCATCCATCCCTCCACCAGTGCCCCATTTCCACAACCAATGTACCCCACCCCATCCCGCCACCCCCAGGCTGCCTCAATAGCAGGTAGCTCCATTTCCTCTCTCTCTATGTCTCTTTCTCTCTGTCTCTGCATCTCTCTCCCTCTTCTTTTTACATTGTGACTAGCCCTGCAGATATTTAGAGTTTATCACTTAAGTCTCTTTGTGTATATTCAATGGTGAGTTTTAGTCTGCCATTACCATTTCCCATACTTAGTAAAACACTGGTATCTATTTATATCCTATTAATGAATGCAGTCATTCTATATCTGTCCTTTTCCTTCTGACTAATTTCACTCAGCATGATAGTCTCCATGTCCATCCATTTGCAGGTAAATTTCATAATTTCGTCTTTTCTGACTGCTGCATAGTATTCCATAGTGTAGATGTACCACAGTATCTTTAGCCAGTCCTCTGTTCTCGGGCATTTAGGTTGTTTCCAGATTCTAGCTGTAGTGAATAGCGCAGAGATAAATAAAGAATTACAGATAGTGTTTCTGCTATGTGTTTTTCGGTCTTTCGGGTATATTCCTAGGAGTGCTATTGCTGGATCAAATGGGAGCTCAATATCTAGTTTTCGGAGGAATGCCCATATTGTTTTCCAAAAGGGCTGGACCAGTCGGCACTCCCACCAACAGTGGATGAGAGTCCTTTTTTCCCCACATCCATGCCAGCACCGGTTGTTCTTGCTGGTTTTTTTTTTTTTTGGTGGTAGCTGTTGTTGTTGTTTTTTTTTAACATTTTAAAATATTTTATTATACCGCGGTGACATATACAATTACAAAGACGTTCATGTCCAGGTTTCAGTCATACATTGTTTCAGCACCAATCCCTCCACCAGTGCCCATTTCCCACCACCGATGTCCCCGATTCTCTCCCCTCTCCCCTAGCCTGCCTCTACGGAGAGTTCTTTATCTCTTTTCTCTTTATCTTTCTCTCTCTCTCTCTTTCTCTCTTCCTTCTCTTACACACTGTGGATTGCAATACATACATTTAGAGGTTATCATGTGTTACTTTTTGCCTGTATTCAATACTCAGTTCTAGGCTGATATTATCACTTACACCAATTGTTAGCACACTGTTCCCTTCTCTGTTCCACCCAACTTCCGAATCCCATATGCTTGTAGTAGATTTCACTTTTGAAAAGACCTCCTGATCCTTGTTTGTCTGACCTTGAATATTGGTATCATAATATGTATATATATATATATTTATGTCAAGCAAATGAATGCTGTCATTCTATATCTGTCTTTAGCCTTCTGGCTAATTTCACTCAACATGATCCTCTCCATGTCCATCCATTTATAGGCAAATTTCATAACTTTATTTTTCCTAACAGCTGCATAGTATTCCATTGTGTAGAAGTACCACAGTTTCTTTATCCAGTCATCAGTTCTCGGGCATACTGGTTGTTTCCAGGTTCTGGCTATTGTGAATAGTGCTGCTATGAAAATAAAAATGCGGATTGTGTTTCCGCTGTGTGTTTTTGGCTTCCCAGGGTATATTCCCAGGAGTGGTATGGCTGGGTCAAAGGGGAGCTCAATTTCTAGTCTTTGGAGGAATGTCCATATTGTTTTCCAGAAAGGTTGTACAAGTCGACATTCCCACCAACAATGTATGAGAGTCCCCATTTCCCCGCATCCACGCCAGCATTTGTTGCTTTTACCCTTTTGGATATGGGCCAGTCTCTGTGGTGTGAGGTGATATCTCATTGTTGTTTTGATTTGCATCTCTCTGATGATTAGTGATGATGAGCATTTTTTCATATGCCTTTTGGCCATTCGAATTTCTTCCTTGTCAAAGTTTCTGTTCATCTCTTCTCCCCATTTTCTAATGGGGTTGGCAGTTTTTTTCTTATATAGCTGTACCAGTGACTGATATATCCTGGATATTAACCCCTTATCAGATGGGTATTGGGTGAATATTCTTTCCCATTCTGTGGACTGTCTTTCTATCTTGGTCACTGTTTCTTTTGAGGTGCAGAAGCTCTTCAGTTTCATGTAGTCCCATATGTTTATGTTTTCTTCTAGTTGCTTTGTTAATGTTGTTTCACCTTTGAAGATGTCTTTAGCTTCAATGTCGTGGAGGGTTTTTCCTATATTTTCTTCAACATACTTTATGGAATCAGGTCTGATATTGAGATCTTTAATTCATTTTGATCTGATTTTTTGTGCGAGGTGTTAGGCACAGGTCCAAATTAATTTTTTTACATATAGCTGTCCAGTTTTCCCAGCACCACTTGTTGAAGAGGCTTTCCCTTACTTCAGTTTGGACTCTTTGCACCTTTATCAAAGATTAACTGATCATGTCTTTGAGGGTGGGTGTCAGGATACTTAACTCTATTCCATAGGTCCACAGGTCTGTTTTTATTCCAGTACCATGCTGTTTTAATTACTGCTGCTTTGTAGTACAGTTTGAGGTTGGGAAAGGTGATGCCTCCCATCTTCTTCTTCCCAAGGATTGCTTTAGCTATCTGTGGGGGTTTATTATTCCATACAAATTTCAGGAGTGTTTGGTCAATTTCTTTAAAGAATGTCATGGGAATACTTATAGGAACTGCATTGAATCTGTACAAAGCTCTAGGGAGTATTACCATCTTGACAATGTTAATTCTCCCCATCCATGAGCAGGGAATGTGTTTCCATTTCCTCATGTCCTCTTTTATTTCTTGAAGCAGTGTCTTGTAGTTCTCTTTGTATAGGTCCTTTACACAGTTGGTTAAGCTGATTCCTAGGTATTTGATTTTCTGTGGCACAATTGTGAATGGAATCAATTTCTTAATATCCCTTTCTTCTCTTTCGTTATTTGTGTATAGGAAAGCCACAGACTTTTGGGTATAGATTTTGTACCCTGCCACTCTACTATACATATCTATTGTTTCTAAGAGCTTTTGGAGAGTTTAGGTTCTCTAGGTATCATATCATGTCATCTGCAAATAATGATAGCTTGATTTCTTCCTTGCCTATCTGGGTGCCCTTAATGCCCTTTTCTTCTCTGACTGCTATGGCGAGTACTTCCAGTACTATATTGAATAAAAGAGGTGAGAGAGGGCAACCTTGTCGTGTTCCTGATCTTAAGGGGAAGGCTTTCAATATTTCCCCATTGAGAATGATACTCGCTGTGGGCTTTTGGTAGATGGCTTTGACTATCTTGAGGAAGCTTCCTTCAATTCCCATTTTCTGGAGGGTTTTAATCATGAATGGGTGCTGGATCTTCTCAAATGCTTTTTCTGCATCTATCGATAGGACCATATGGTTTTTATTTTTTCTCTTATTGATATGATGTATTATGTTGATTGATTTGCGAATGTTGAACCATCCTTGCATTCCCGGGATGAATCCTACTTGGTCATGATGTATGATCTTTTTGATGAGTGTTTGGATTCTGTTTGCTAGTATTTTTGTTGAAGATCTTAGCATCTGTGTTCATCAAGGAGATTGGTCTGTTTTTCCTTCTTTGTGTTGTCTCTCCCTGCTTTGGGTATCAGTGTGATATGCGCCTTGTAAAAAGCTGTTTGGGAGTGTTTCTGTTTCTTCTATTTCCTGGAAGAGCTTGAACAGGACTGGTAGTAGGTCCTCCTTAAAGGTTTGGTAGAATTTGCCAGTGAACCCATCTGGACCTGGGCTTTTGTATTTGGGCAGACTTTTAATTACTGTTTCAATTTCCTCGATGGTGATAGGCTTATTCAGGTATTGGAGGTCTTCTTGTTTCAGTCGTGGGAGGTTATAGGACTTCAGGAATTTATCCATTTCTTCTAGGTTCTCATGTTTTGTGGCATACAGTTTCTCAAAGTAACCTCTGATGATCTTTTTTTTCTGTTGTGATGTCACCGTTTACATTTCTGATTCTCTTTATTTGGATTCTCTCTTTCCCTGTCCTTACAATTCTTGCCAGTGGCTTGTTGATCTTGTTTAATTTTTTCAAAGAACCAGCTCTTGGTTTCACTAATCTTTTGGATTGTTTTTTTTGGTTTCCAGATCATTGATTTCCTCCCTAAGTTTTGCTTTTTCCTTCCTTCTGCCTGGGGTTGGGGCTTCCCTTGTTGGTCTTTTTCTAATATTTTCAGCTGTGAGGTCAGGTTATTTATGTGGGCCCTTTCTTCTTTCCTGATGAATGCTTGCAGAGCTATGAACTTTCCTCTTAACACAGCTTTTGCTGTGTCCCACAAGTTCTGATAGTTGGTATCTTCATTGTCATTTGTTTCTAGGAATCTTTGGATTTCCTGTTTATTTCTTCTATGACCCATTTGTTGTTCAGCAGTGAGCTGTTCAGTTTCCAGGTGTTTGGTTTAGCTCCCTGCTTCTGTGTATGGTTCACTACTATTTTCAGTGCATCGTGATCTGAAAAGATAGTTGACACAATTTCAATCTTTTTAATTTTGTTGAGGTATGCTTTGTGGCTCAGTGTATGGTCTATCTTGGAGTATGTTCCATGTGCACTGGAAAAAATGTGTATTCAGCTTTTTTGGGATGAAAAGCCCTGTATATATCAACCAGCTCTCTTTCTTCCATTTCTTCCTTCAGGTCCAGTATTTCCCTGGTGAGTTTCAGCCTCGTCGATCTATCCATAGTCGATAAGGCAGTGTTGAAGTCTCCTGACTATTATTGTGCTACTGTCTGTCTTCTTTGAGGTCTATTAACAGTCGTTTTAAGTATTTTGCTGGCCCCTCGTTTGGCACATATATGTTTAGTAGTGTGATTTCTTCCTGGTATACATACCCCTTAATTATTAAGAAATGGCTTTCATTGTCCCTTTTAACCTTTTTCAGCCTGAAATCTATATTGTCAGATACGAGTATGGCCACACCCGCCTTTTTGAGGGTTGTTTGCATGGAGAATGGTCTTCCAGCCTTTGACTTTGAGTTTGTGTTTGCTCTGGTTATTCAGATGTGTTTCTTGTAGGCAGCAGAATGTTGAATTCAGTTTTTTAATCCATTTTGTCACCCTGTGTCTCTTAATTGGTGCATTTAGACAGTTGACGTTGAGAGAGATTATTGTCATTGGATTTTGTGCCATCTTTTCTGTTTAAACTTGTTGTGGCTTTGGGTTGTCTTATTTTACAGTAGACCCTTCAATCCTTCTTTTAGAGTTGGTTTTGAGTCTATGAATTTCCTGTGTTGTTGTTTATCCATGAAGTTGTGTATCTTTCCTTTGCATCTGAAAATAAGTCTAGCTGGGTAAAGAATTCTTGGTGAGGCCTGAATTTCATTGAGTCTTTTCACAATATCCCACCATTGTTTTCGGCTTGGAGTGTTTCATCTGAGAAGTCTGCTGTAAATCTCAGGGATGCTCCTTTGTATGTGATTTCCTTCTTTGATCTTGCTGCTTTCAGTATTCTATCTCTATTGTTTTTGTAATTTTAATAAAATGTGTCTTGGAGTATTCTTATTGGGGTTTCTTTTAGCTGGTATCCTCTGGGCCTCCTGTATCTGGGAGCATGCTTTCTTCAGTTCAGGGAAATTCTCAGCAATGATGGCTTTGACAGTTTCTTCTTCATCAGGGTTTTCTTCTTGCCCTTCTGGGACCCCAATGATGCGTACATTGTTCCTTTTGGCTTCATCCCGATTTTCTCTGGTAGTCTGTTCATTGATTGTGAGTCTTTTTTTCCATCTTCTGGTGTTGTCTACAGAATCTCTGAACCTCATCTTCGAGATCACTAATTCTTTCTTCAGTAGCTGTTACTCTGCTTTGGAGGCCTTCTCCTGTGTTTTTCAGTTCACTTGCCTCATTTTTTAATATCTGTCATTTCTGCTTGTACTTTGGTCTGAAATTTACTCAATTCTGCTCTCATGTCCTCCTGTAGTTTATTGACTTTGTATTCCATTGTTTCTATTATTTCCTTGTACATCTTTAATAGTTCCTTCCGAAATTCCTTTTCAGAGAGGTTATATACTTCATCGTTATTGCTGGACTCATCTGTAGTTTGACTTCAATCATAGAGTTTGAAGGACTTCTGCGCTGCTTTACCATAATGACTATCGTAGGTTGAAAATGTGTGTTCTAGTTGACTAGTCGATAGAGATAGTAGGTGCCTGAATTACTTTGCAGCTAGGACGTATAGCAAAGAGTGCAGGGGCCAATGCTCAGTGGTACCTCAGGTAGATAGCGCCCGAGCGGCTTTGAATTTTGGGGGTGTTGGTGGGTGGTTCCGCAGTCCGGGGTTTGGGGGTGGGGGTCATGCAGTGGAAGGAAGGTCCAAGACGCTGGATGGGGCTTGGTCCCTTCCTCAAAGCTGGAGCCCTTTCTCCTGGAGCCGAGTGGCTCGGGGCTGCCCGCCGCAGGAACGCACCTGGTGGGAAGAGCGCAGAGATCTGCTGGGCGCGGAGCTGGATTGCGCCAGGTGGGAGGTCCGATGACGACGCTGGGTGGGGCTTGGTCCCCTCCTCAAAGCTGGAGCCCTTTCTCCTGGAGCCCAGTGGCTCGGGGCTGCTGGCTGCTCAAACGCACCTGGTGGGAAGAGCACGGGATCTCTCTTGCTGTTTTTTTAAAATAGTTTTTTAAATAGAAAAATGTGTGACAAGGGAACCATATGATAAAAAAGTGTATTAGGAATTCTCACTTGGGGAAGAGCATAGACTGTGCTTAGTGCTTCTGAGTATTAAGAAGCATCCAGGGAACTTGTTAGCCATGCATTTCTTACTAGGCCTCACCCCTAGAGTTCATGGCTCTTCCATCTGGGATGGTTCTTGGGAATTATGTTAGCAGACGCCTAAGGTGATATGATGTAACTTGTTTACAGGCAATGCTTTGAGGTTCTTCTGCTCTGCTCTGTTCTGTTATTTCCACCTGCTTCCAGTTACTTAAAATTACTTCTTGGCACTTTATCTTGGGGGCCTTGGCTGCTTGCCCTGTTCTTCTTTTTATGGAAGAAGACTGTCTTGTTTTTTCATCAAATAATACCTGATAAGAAATGGAATGTCTAATGTTAGTGAACTCATAATTTCAGGAAAACCAATATCCTTCTTGGAACCTCCAACACACATTGATCAAACGTTTGTTCTTAGCAAGGTGATGGGGAGAGAAAGCAGGACACAGTCTATACCTTCAACGACTGCAGGATTAGGCAGGTTTCCCTCTCTAAAATTCCCAATAGTAAAAATTATATATATATATGTACACATATACATCTACATCTAATCTACATCCACATCTACATCTACATCAACATCTAAATCTACATCTACATCTACATCAACATCTACACTACACCTACATCTACATCCAAGCCACATCTACATCTACAACTACGTCTCCATATATATCTACATCTACATCTAATCTACTTCTACATCTACATCTATATCTACATCCATATACAAATCTACATCTACATCTAAATCTACATCTACATCTACATCTACAACTACATCTACATCTACAACAACATCCACATCTACATCTACATCTACATCTACATCTATATCTACATCTACATCAACATCTTCATCTACATCTATATCTACATTTACATACACATCCACATCCATATCTATATATACATCTACATCTACATCTATATTTATATCTACATCTACATCAACATATTCATCTACATCTACATCTACATCTACATAAACATCCACATCCATATCCACATGCATATCCATCTAAATCTACATCTACATAGACATCTACATCTACATAGACATCTACATCTACATCTACCTCCACATCCACATTCCACATCCACATCTACATCTCATATACATCTATATCTACATCTCATCTACATCTACATCTATATCCATATCCACATCGACATCTACATCTACATATAAATCTACATCCACATCCACAACCATATCCATATCCACATCTACATCTACATCCACATCCATTTCTACATCTACATCTACATCTCATCTATATCTACATCTATATCTACATTCAGATCTACATCAACATTTATATCTACATCCACATCCATATCCAAATACACATCCACATCCACATCTACATCTACAGGCACATCCACACCCACATCCACATCCACATGTACATCTGCATCCACATCCACATTCAAATCCACATCCAAATCCACATCTACAACTACATCCACATTCCCATCACTATCCCCATCCCCATCCACATCTACATCTACATACATCTACATCCACATCCAATCTACTTCCACATCCACATCCAAATACATATCTACATCCACATCCATATACATCCACATCTACATCTACAACTAACAACTACATCTACATCCACATCCAGATCCACATCCACAACTATATATACATCCACATCTACATCTACATCTACATCTACATCCACATCCATCCACATCTATATCTACATCTAAATCCACATCTATATCTACATCTACATCTACATCTACATCTACATATACCAAATCCACATCCACATACAAATCAACATAAAATTCACATCTACATCCACGTCTACATCTACATCTACATCTACATCCACATCCACAACGACATATACATCCACATCTACTTCACATCCACAACCACAACCACATCTACATCCATATCCACATCCATATCCACATCCACATCCACATCCACATCTACATTTACATCCACATCCACATCCTCTCTACATCATCTACTCTATCTCATCCAAACACCATAACATCCACATCTACATCCACATCCAAATCCATTCACGTCCATATCCACATCCATATCTATATACATCTACATCCACATACACGTCCATATCCACATCGACATCGACATCTACATCCAAATCCACATCTACATCTACATCTACATCCACATCTACATCTACATCTATATCCATATCCGCATTCCATCAACATCCACATCTACATCCACATCTACATCTACATCTACATCATATCTACATCTACATCTACATCCACATCCACATCCACATCCATATCCACATCCACATCTACATCTACATCCATCTACATCTACATGCATATCTATATCTACATCTACATCCACATCCATATCAGCATCTACATGTAGATCTATATCACGTCTAAATCCACATCCACATCCACATCTACATATACAATTACATCTAAATCCACATCTACATCTATATATCTACATCTACATCTACATAGACATCCACATCCACATCCACATCTACATCAACATCTACATCTTTATCTACATCCTACAGCCACATCCACATTCACATCCACATCCACAGACACATCCACATCCACATCCACATCCAATCCACATCCACATCTGTATCCACATCCACATCCAAATCTACATCTACATCTACTTCTACATCCACATCCACATCTACATCTACATCCATATCCACATTCACATCCACATCTAAATATACAAGTAATCCACATCCATATCCACACCTACATCTACATCTACATCCACATCTACATCTACATCCACATCTATATCTACATCTATATCCACATACATATCCACATTTACATCTATATGTATATCTACACCTACATCCACATCCATATCTACATATACATCTACATCACATCCACATCCACATCCACCTCTACATCTACATCCACATCCACATTAAAATCCACATCCACATCAACATCTACATCTATGTGCATAACTACATCAACATCTACATCCACATCTAAATCCACATCTACATCTCCATCTCAATCTGAATCTACATCAACATTCACATACACATCCAAAACACCACATCCACATCTACATCTACATCCACATCCACATCTACATCCACATCTACATCTACATCTATATCCACATCCACATCTACATCCACATCCACATCTACATCTACATCTACATCTACATCAACATTCACATCCACATCCACATTTACATCCACATCCTCATCCACATCTACATCTACATCTAAATTCATCCACACCACAACCACATCTAGTTCCACATCCACATCCACATCCATATTCACATCTACCTCTACATCCACATCCACATCCACATCTACATCCACATCCACATCTACATCTACATCTATATCCACATCTACATCTATATCCATATCCATATCTACATATACATCCACATCTACATCTACATCTACACCTACACCTACATCCATATCCATATCCACATCCATATCTACATTATATAAATATCTACATCTACATCTATATCTACATCCACATCTACATCACATCCACATCTACATCTACATCTACATCCATATACATAAATATCTACATCTACATCTACATCACATACACATCTACATCTATATCCACATCCACATCTAAATCTAATTCCACATCTACATCTACTTCTATATTCACATCCATATTCACTTCCACAACCACATCCACATTCACTTGACATCGACATCAACATCTACATCTACATCCACATTCATATCCACAACCACATCCACATCCATATCCACATCCACATCTACATCTACATCCACATGTACATCCACATGTACATCCACATCCACATCCATATCTCCATATATACATCTACATTCAAATCCACATCCACATCCACCTCTACATCTACATCTACATTTACATCTATATCCACATCTACATCTACCTCCATCTACATCTACATCTACATCTATATCTACACCCTACATCTACATCTACATGCACATCTATATATACATCTACATACACATCCATATCAACATCTACATGTTGATCTATATCTCACATCCACATCCACATCTACATCTACAGTTACATCTAAATCCATATCTACATCTATATCTACATCTCCATCGATATCCAAATCCACATCTACATCCACAACTACATCTACATCTAAATCTACATCTATATTACATCTATATCTATATCTATATTCACATCCACATCCAAATCTACATCCACATCTATTTCTACATCTACATTTACGTCTATATGCACATCCACATCAATATCCACATCCACATTTACATCCACATCCACATCGACATCTACATCTAAATCAACATACTCATCCTCATCCACAGCCACATCTACATCCACATCCACATCCACATACATCCACATCCACATTCACATCTACCTCTACATCCACATCCACATCCACATCTACATCCACATCCACATCTATCTACATCTACATCCACATCTACATCTACATCTATATCCATATCCACATCTACATCTACATCCACATCTACATCTAAATCTACATCTACATCCACATCTACATCCACATCCACATCTACATCAATGTCTACATCTACATCTTCATCTACATCTACATCTACATCACATCACATCTACATCTACATCCACATCCACTCTAAATCTACATCATCTCGTCTAAATCTACATCTACATCTACATCTACATCTACATCTACATCTACATCTATATCCACATCCACATCCACTTCCACAAACATATCCACATTTACTCGACATCGACATCTGTCGGGCGCTCCCGCTGGGTCCCCGACAGTGCCGGGAAGCGAAGTTCCCTTCTACCTCTCGGCCGGCGAGGAATGGATGAACACTCAGGGATCCGATGAGGTTTTAAAAGACTTTACTTATCACAGGTTCAGGCATACAAATCAGCAAAAGGAAAAACCCGATGCTTAGGATTCCAGGCTAGAACCCCAGCCACGTGTAGGCCAAGATGGCGACCACCACGTATAACTTCCAAGGGGAAAAACGCTTACAAGGCGAGATTCCACCGGGAAGAAGAAGCCCGGGAGAGCGGGAACCGGCAAGTTTATACCCCCCGCAACTCAGACCTTCCTCCCATTGTTATGGGAAAGCAGGGAGGGTCCAATGCCCTCAGGTAACCCCTCCCTGCATCTCACCTAGGGCCTTTACTGTGCTAATGTTTTGAGCCGGGAAGGGAAGGCCTTTGGAATGTAGAGAAGGGGGTTTCTGAGATGGCATGTCACTGTACCAAAGATCAACACCAATGCCAGTTAAATATTTCTCCAAGCCTTCACAAGTCTCCTCTACTTCATTGTAGTTTTATATTTTATCAGGGAGCCATGCTTGTTTGTTTGGAAGCAAACAGCATTTCTCTCTGGTCTAATTACTTAGGTGTCCTTACGTGGCCAGGCTAATATGCTGGTAAGATCTAGCTAGTCCCACGATGATTGTGATAGCATGGGAGAATATTTATACCAGCTAGTACAGCATACATGGTCGGATAAACTGCCACATTTAGACTACCCCCCTTATCTACGGAGTGATCTGCGGGAGGCAATCCAGAGCAGATGCAGCGGCCCTTAGGAGTCCTGCAACAGACATCTACATATACATCTATATCCACATTCATATCCACATCCACATCCACTTCTACATGCACATCTACATCTACATATACATCTACATATAAATCCACATCTACATCCACATCCACATCCACATATACATACATCTGCATCCAAATCCACATCCACATCCACCTCTACATGTACATCTACATTTATATCTACATCCACATCTACATCTACATCCACATCCACATCCTCATGTACATCCATATCCACATCTACATATACATCTACATCCAAATCCACATCCACCACTACATCTACATCTACATTTATATCTACATATACATCCATCCACATCCACATCCACATCCACATCCACATCTGCATCTACATCTACATCTACAACCAAATCTAAATCTACATACACATCTATATCTACATCTACATCCACATCCATATCAACATCTACATGTAGATCTATATCTACATATACTTCTACATCCACAACCACATCTACATCTACAAATACATCTAAATCCACATCTACATCTATATCTATATCTCCATCGACACCCACATCCACATCCACATCTACATCCACATCTACATCCACATCCACAGCCACATCCACATCCACATCCACAAATACATCCACATCTACATCCACTTTGACATTCAAATCCACATCTACATCTACATCTACAAAAACATCTACATCTATATCCACATTCACATCCACATCTACATAAAAAATTACGTCCACATCCACATCCACATCAACATCTACATCTACATCTACATCTATATCCACATCTAAATCTACATCTACATCCACATCTGTATGTATATCTATATTCACATACATATCCACATCTATATCTATCTATATATATATCTATATCTTCATCCACATCCACATCCATATCTACATCTACAATTACATCTACATCCAGATCTACATCTACATCCACATCCACATCCACATCCACATCCATATCTACATCTAAATCTACATCACATCTGCATCCACATCACATCTCCATCTAATACTACATCTACATCCACATCCACATCTAAATCTATATTTACATCTACATCCACATCTACATCTACAACTACATCTGCATCCTCATCCACATCCGCATCCGCATCCACATCCATATCTACATCAACATCTACATATAAATCTAAATCTACATCTACGTCTATATCTACATTCACATTGATATCTACATCTATATTACATCTATATCTATATCCAAATCCACATCCACATCCAAATCAACATACACATTCTCATCTATATCTTCGTCTACATCTACATCTACATCTACATCTACATCTACATCTACATCTACATCTACATCTACATCTACATCTACATCTACATCTACATCCATATCCACATCCACATCCATATCCACATCCACAAAGACATCTACATCTACATCCACATCCACAACCACATCTACATCCACATCCACAACCACATCTACATCCATATCAACATCCATATCAACATTCACATCCATATCCACATCCACATCTACATCTATATCCACATCCACATCCACATCTACATCTACATCCACATCCATCCATATCCACATGCACAGCCATATCCACATCCACATCTACATCTACATGCACATCCACATCCACATCTCCATCTACATCTCCATCTCCATCTCCATCCACATCCACATCCACATTAACATCCACATCTACATCCACATACAAATTCACATTCACACCACATCCATCTATACATCTACATCCACATTCACATCCATATCTATATCTTCATCTACATCTATATATACATCTACATCTACATCTGCATCTACATCCACATCTATATCTACATCCATATCCACATTTATATCGACATCTACATCTAAATCTATATCTACATCCACTTCTACAACTATATCTACATCCACATCTACATCTACATCTACATCCACGTCACATCCACATCTACATCTACATCTATATCTGCATCTAAATCTACATCCACATACACATTTACATCTACATCCACAAATCCAATCCACATGTACATCCAGATCTACATCTGCATCCAAATCCACATCCACATCTACATCTACATCACAGAACATAGACATCTACATCTCCATCTAAATCTACATCTACATGCACATCCTCATCCACATATACATCTCATATACATCTACATCTACATCTCATCTATATCTCCATCTCCATCCACATCCACATCTATATCTACATCTACATCTACATCTCACATCCACATCCACATCTACATTTACATCTACATCTACATCTACATCCACATCCACATCCATACTACATCCACATCCACATCTACATATCATCTATATCTACGTCTACATCTACATACCAATCTACATCTATATCTACATCCACAACCACATCTAAAACACATCCACATCTATATCTAAATTCACAACCACATTCACATCCACATCCTCCCCACACCAGCACCCACATCCACATCCATACATTCACATGTACATCTACATCCATATCTGCATCCACGTTCACATCCACATCCAACTGCACATCTAAATCCACATCCACATCCATATCTACATCTCATGTCCCTATCACTATCCCCACCCCATCTACATCTACATGTACATCTACATCTACATACACATCTACATGCACATCCACATCCACATTCATCCATACCACATCCACATCCACATCCATCTCTATCTATATCTATATCTACATCTATACATCTACATCTACATCTACATTCACATCTACATCTACATCCACATCTACATCTACTTCTACATCTACATCAATATCTAAATCCATATCCATATCCACATCCACGTCCACATAGACTTCTACATCTACATCCACACCCACATCCACATCCACATCTCTTCCACATCCACATCCACATCTGCATATACATCCACATCCACATCCATATCCACATCTACATGTAAATCTATATCTAAATCTACATCTACATCCACATTCACATCCACATCCACATCCACATCCCCATCCACATCCCCATCCACATCTACATCTACATCTACATCTACATTCACATCTACATCTACATCCACATCCACATCCACTTCCACATCCACATACTGATCCACTTCCAAATCCACATCCATATGCACATCCACGTCCACATCCACACGATATCAACATCCACATCCACATCCACGCCACATATCCATCCACATCTACAAACACCTCCACAACCTCGTCCTCATACACATATACATACACATTTACATCCACATCCACATCTAATCTACATCTACATCTATATCCATTAACATCCACTTACATCCCATCTCCATCTCCATCTAAATCCAAATCCACATTCACATCCACATCCACATCCACATCTACATATACATCTACATCCACATCTACATCACATCTACATTCACATCCACATCCATCTACATCTACATCTACATCTACATCTACATCTACATCTACATCCACATCCACATCCTCATCCACATCTACATCTACATCCACAACCACATCCAAAACACATCCAAATATATATCTAAATTCAACAATCCACATTCACATCCTCCCCACACCCGCACCCACATCCACATCCACATCCACATTCACATGTACATCTACATCCATATCTGCATCCACGTTCACATCCACATCCAACTCCACATCTAAATCCACATCCACATCCAATCTACATCTACATCCACGTCCCCATCACCATCACCATCCCCACCCCATCTACATCTACATCTACATCTACATCTACATACACATCTACATCAATATCCACATCCACATTCACATCCATATCCACATCAACATCCACATCCATCTGCAAATCCACATCTAAATACATCTAATTCAACATCTACATCTACATCCACATCCACATCCACATCCATATCCACATCTACATATCCATACCCATCCACATCCACATCCCTATCCACATTCACATCCACATCCACATCCACATATACATCTACATCTACACCCAAATCCACATCCACATCCATAGCCACATCTACATCTACATCTACATCCACATCCAAATCTACATCCACATCCACATCTACATCTACATCCACATCCACATCTACATCTACTTCTACATCTACATCAATATCTACATCCACATCCACATCCACATCCTCTTCCACATCCACATCCACATCTGCATATACATCCACATCCACATCCATATCCACATATACATGTAAATGTACATATAAATCTACATCTACATCCACATTCACATCCACATCCCCATCCACATCCCTATCCATATCCCCATCCACATCCACATCTACATCTATATCTACATCCACATCCACATCCACATCCTGATCCACTTCCAAATCCACATCCATATGCACATCCACGTCCACATCCTCATCGATATCCACGTCCACATCCACAACACATCCACATCCACACCACATATTCATCCACATCTACAAACACCTCCACTACCTCATCCAATCCACATCCACATTTACATCTACATCCACATCCACATCTACATCTACATCTACATCTATATCCACATTAACATCCACTTCACATCCCATCTCCATCTAAATCCAAATCCACATCCACATCCACATCCACATCTACATTACATCTAAATTCAGATCCACATCCACATCCACAAATACATCTCCATCTACATCTACAACTATATCCACATCTACATTTACTTCCACATCCACATCCACATCTATGTCTACATCTAGATTTTCATCCACATCTAAATCTACATCTACATCCACATCTACATCCACATACACATCTACATCTACATCTACAACTCCATCTACATCTACATCTATATCTACATCCACCACATTCACATCTACATCTACAATTACATCTACATCCACATCTATATCTACATCTATATCCACATCCACATGCACATCCAAATCTACATCCACATATACATCTATATATACATTCACATCCACATCCACCTCCACATCCACATCCATATCTACATCAACATCAACATCTACATTCATATCCATATCCACATCTACATCTACATCTACATCTAAATCCACATACACCTCTACATCTACATCCAAATACACATCAATATCTACAACCACATCCACATCCACATCTACATTTACATCTACATCTATATTTACATCTACATCTACATCAACATCCACATTCACATCCACATCCGCATCCACATCCACATCTACATGCACATCTACATCTACATCTACATCTACATCTACATCTATATCCATATCCACAGCTACATCTGCATGCATCTACATCTACATCCACATCCACATCCACACCTACATCTACATCTACATCCACATCCACACCTACATCTATATCTACATCCATATCTACATCTACATCCACAGCCACATAAACCTCTCAATCTCCATCTCCATCTACATCCACATCTATCTACATAAACATCCTCATCTATATCTACATCTACATTCACATCCACATCAACATCTACATGTACATCCACATCCACATCCATCCACATTCACATCCACATTCACATCCACATCAACATCTACATGTAGATCTATATCTACATCTTCATCCACATCACATACATCTACATCTACAATTACATCTACATCCACATCCACATCCACATCCACATCTAGTTCTATATCCACATCTGCATCTACATCCACATCCACAACCATCCACATCCACATCTTCATCTACATCCACATCCACGTCCACATATATGTACATGTACATCCTACATCCACATCCAATACATCTACATCCACATCTACATCTACATCCAAACCACATCTACATCTACATCTACATCTATATCCACATCCACATCTACATCCACTTGCACATCTCCATCTCCATCTACGTTTACATCTACACATACATCACATCACATCCATATGTACATGTACATGTACATCTACATCCACATACACATCTACATCAACATACTACATCTACATCTACATGTACGTCTACGTTCACACATCCACATCTACATCTACATCAACCTCTATATCTACATCTATATCTACGTACACATACACATCTACATATACATCTACATCCACATCTACATCACATCTACATTCTCATCCACATCCACATCTCCATCTCCATCTCCATCTCCATCCACATCCACATCCTCATCCATACATCTACATCCTCATCCACATCCACTCTACATCCACATAACATCTAACATCTACAACTACATCTATATCTACCTCTATATCCTCATCCACATCCACATCTACATCTACATCTACATCTACATCTACACACCATCTTCTACATCTACATCCTCATCCACATCCACATCTACATCCACATCAACATCTACATCTACAACTACATCTACATCTACATCTATATCTACATCCACTCATATATATGTCCACATCAACATCTATATCTACAACTACATCTACATCTACATCTACATCCACATCCACATTCACATCTACATCCACATCCACATCCACATCCACATCTACATCTAAACCTACATCTACATCTACATTACATCCACATCTACATCTACATCCACATCTGTCTCCACTTTTACATCTATATCTACATCTACATCCACATCTACATCTACATCTACATCCACATCCACACCTACATGTACATGTACATCTACATCCACATTCACATCCACATCTACATCTACATCTACATCCACATCCACATCCGCATCCGCATCCACATTCCACATCTACATCTACATCTACATCTACATCTACATCTACATCTACTATACATATATATTTTTTGTGTGTGCATGCCATATGGTCTCTTTACAACTTCTGAACTCTGTCATTGTAGTATGAAAACAGTCATCGACAATATGTAAACTAATTAGCATGGTTGTTTTCCAAAATTTTTTAGTTACAAAAATAATTTTTGAATCTGTGTTTTATTGGTTTTGGGCAAGAAACCAATTATGTTCATTGTGATGGCACAGTGGAGGAAAAATGAGGCCAGCTACAGCAATTTTACTTCTCTCTGGAGCAATTCTGATTAGGGGTAGTGAGCACCTAGGGTACTCTGTTCATTTATTTATTCCATAATAAATATTTATTAATGTTGACTTCTTTGTTATCTGTGTACTAGGTTTAGGGATACAAATACTTTTACTTCTTAGCTTTGTTTTTCAAGGTGCGTCATTAAGGCTGTGTTTCAGCTATTGATGACCATAGTAAAATGTAATGTTCTCATTGGATGAGATCATAATGCACAACACTCATAGCTTTGTTCTAATATAGCAAAATCGACACTTTTACTTACTTAGAGTGTGAAGGAATATTAAGGAACAAATTGAAGGTCATCAGTTGATGAGCAGCTTATGTTGTAGCCTGTGTCTCCAGCTCATGAAATTGAAAATTTTCTGCTATACACAAACTGCATTTAATAATAACCACTTATGGTCTAGAGTTCAGATTCAAATTGTACTGTAAACCCAAGATCACTGAATTTTAAAAAGTGACTTGTTAAAATTTCAGTTATTTTATTAATATCTCTTATGCCTTGACAAGATTAACTTTTGGTGTTGAGCAGGATAGCCTAGTTCCTAAGAGGAGTAAGAGAAAGGGTTGAATGTTTTACTGTGTGTTGTGTGTGTGTGTGTGTGTGTGTTTGTGTATCTGTATAACCATGAAGCCAGAACCCACGTAACTTAGTGGCAGGCTATATTGTAAACAAAAATTTAGTTAAAAAACCCAAAAGGGAAATCTAAACCTTCAGAAAATTTTCGTTTATAAACTGATCAAGGCAGAAGGAACGGTTTGAGGCTCTTCATATTCCTGAATCAACCAGATGCCATTGGGCTACATTGGCAAGTGATAGGGTCCAATGGACATGTTACTGGCACCTGCTTGAGCAAATCGATGAATAACGGATTCAAGTGATCAAATGAAACTGATCAATGAAAGGGGAGAGATCTGGCACAAAGTTCTTTTTCCTTCTTTCTTGCTTCTCTTTTTCTACAGTTTTAAAATTCCAAACTAATCCTTTTATAAGTAATACATACCATGACCTTTGCACATGTAATTTTTCTGCTTCTATCATAGATTCTAAAGTAGACTGATGATAATTCAATAATAGTTGCTGGGAAAATGAATAAAAAATGATACAAACTTAAATGTTAAATCTCTTAAAGATTACTTGTAGTTTTGTAGACACAATTCCTTGATCTGACCACCTGTGGAGTCCAGATGTTGAAAATGGCAGCCCTCCTAGAGTAAGGGTTCCTTTGACTTCTTGTGAGTCTCTGCAGGGATGGCAGGCCAGGTCTAGAGCCTGCCTTCCCTCCTGGATGCTTCATGATCAGCTGCACACAGGGAGAGCTGGTAGCAGCTCTGTCCTGTGTTCTGAGTCTCTGGATCAGGCATACCTGGGCTTGAAATAGACCATGCTGTAGGGTGGGACTCTGATAAGCCGGGCTTGTGATCTGCTTTTCTGCTGGGTGAAGCTCTGACAAGCTGTGGAGTTCGGATGTTGGCAGAAGGTAGATCTAAGGATATGCAAAGGAAGGTCTGATGAATACTTCCTGTTAGCAGATATACGGGTGTTCTGGCAAACTGCCTCCTAATAGAGTTAGTATGTAGAATTTCCTACTGAGACTGTTAATCAAGCTGCAGTTCCTCAGACAAGGCTATCCTAGGTCATTTCTCTGCACATTTCCTTGTTGGCTATAACTAGCCCAAGATGGAGTCTAATGGACGATGCTTAAAGTTATTCAGACAGAAAACAGGTTTTTCTTGTTCTGTCTGACATGACCTTGCCATTATGGGCTAGTCCTAAAGGCTGTATTAGCAACTGTAATGCATTCTTTGGTTCATCAGACCATACTTAGATAGCACCCCCTGCAGGTTTTTGTCTCCTTCCTATTACTCCTAAGTCCTTATGCAAAGAATGTGAAATGTCTTTGTAATGTAAAACCATGCAAACTCTAAGCTGTATTGCCCTTTATTATTTTTTATACAAACGCTTTTTTTAAAGTATTTTATTATACCACCGTGAGATAACAAATAAAAAGTTATACAATTAAAAAGTTCATATTTGGGTTTTGGTCATACAGTGTTCCAGCACCCATCCCGCCACGAGTGCCCATCTCCCACCACAAAACGTCCCCGGTTCCCTCCCCCTCCCCAAGCCCCCCTCCATGGCAGGTTCTTTATTTCTTTCCATTTCTCTCTCTTTCTCTTTTCCTTCCCTTCCAGACTATGGATTACAGGAACATACATTAAAAAGGTTGTCATGTGTATCCTTTTTACCTCTATTTAATGCTCAGTTCTAGGTTGGCATTAGTACCCTCTACAATTATTAGCACACTGTTCCATTTTCTGTCTTACCTAACCTCTGACTCCCACACATTTGTGATAATCTCCACCTTTGACAAGACCTCCTGATATATGTTTCACTTGACCTTGGATATTGGTATCATAATATGTACATATATATTTATGCCATGCAAATAAATGCAGTCATTCTGTATCTGTCTCTCTCCTTCTGGCTAATTTCGCTCAATATAATCTTCTCCATCTCCATCCATTTGTAGGCAAATTTTATAACTTCATTTTTCCTAACAGCTGCATAGTATTCCATTGTGTAGATGTACCAAAGCTTCTTTATCCAGTCATCGATTTTCGGGCACTCTGGTTGCTTCCAGATTCTGGCTATTGTGAATAATGCTGCTATGAACATAAAAGTAGGGATGGTGTTTCTGCTGCGTATTTTTGGTTTCCCCAGAGTAGACTCCCAGGAGTGGTATAGCTGGGTCAAATGGGAGTTCAATTTCTAGTCTCTGGAGAAAAGTCCATATTGTTTTCCAGAAAGGCTGTACCAGCCGGCATTCCCACCAAAAATGGATGAGTGTCCCCTTTTCCCCACATCCATGCCAGCACTTGTTGTTCTTGCTCTTTTGAATATGTGCCAGTCTCTGTGGTGTAAAGTGGTATCTCATTGTTGTTTTGATTTGCATCTCTCTGATGATTAGTGATGATGAGCATTTTTTCATATTTTTTTTGGCCATTTGAATTCTTCTTTGCTGAAGTTTCTGTTCATTTCTTCTCCCCATTTTTGATGGGGTTGTTTGTTTTCTTCTTGTAAAGTTCTACCAGTGCCTGATATATCCTGGATATTAACCCCTTATCAGATGGGTATTGGGTGAATGTGCTTTCCCATTCTGTGGATTGCTTTTGTATCTTAGTCACTGTTTCTTTTGAGGTGCAAAAGCTTTTTAGTTTCATGTAGTCCCATATGTTTGTTTTCTTCTAGTTGCTTTGTTAGTGATGTTTCACCTTTGAAGATGCCTTTAGCTTCAATGTTGTGGAGGGTTTTTCCTATATTTTCTTCAATGTACTTTATGGATTCAAGTCTGATATTGAGATCTTTAATCCATTTTGATCTGATTTTTGTGCATGGTGTTAGACACAGGTCCAAATTCATTTTTTTACATGTCGCTGCCCAATTTTCCCAACACCACTTGTTGAAGAGGCTTTCCTTACTCCATTTTAGACTCATTGCACCTCTATCAAAGATTAAATGATCATGTGTTTGAGGTTGGGTGTCAGGATACTCAATTCTATTCCATAGGTCCACAGGTCTGTTTTTATTCCAATACCATGCTGTTTTAATTACTACTGCCTTGTAGTACAGTTTGAAGTTGGGAAGGTGATGCCTCCCATCTTCTTTTTCCCGAGGATTGCTTTAGCTATCCTTGGGGGTTTATTGTTCCATGCAAATTTCAGGAGCGTTTGGTCAATTTCTTTGAAGAATGTCATCGGTATCCTCATAGGGACTGCATTGAATCTGTACAGCGGGAGTATTACCATTTTGACAATGTTGATTCTCCCCATCCATGAACAGGGAATGTGTTTCCATTTCCTTGTGTCCTCTTTTATTTCTTGGAGCAGTGTCTTGTAGTTTTCTTTGTATAGGTCCTTTACATACTTGGGTAAGTTGATTCCTAGGTATTTGATTTTCTGTGGCACAATTGTGAATGGAATAGTTTCCATAATATCCCTTTCTTCTCTTTCGTTATTTGTATATAGGAAAGCCACTGACTTTTGGGTGTTGATTTTGTATCCTGCCACTCTACTATATGCGTCTATTGTTTCTAGGAGTTTTTGGTAGAGAGTTTAGGGTTCTCTAGGTATAATATCATGTCATCTGCAAATAATGATAGCTTGACTTCTTCCTTGCCTATCTGGATGCCCTTGATGTCCTTTTCATCTCTGATTGCTATGGCAAGTACTTCCAGTACTATATTGAATAAAAGAGGTGAGAGTGGGCAACCTTGTCTTGTCCCTGATCTCAGGGGGAAGTCTTTCAACTTTTCCCCATTTAGAATGATGCTTGCTGTGGGCTTTTGGTAGATGGCTGTAACTATCTTGAGGAAAGTCCCTTCAATTCCCATTTTCTGGAGGGTTTTAATCATGAACGGGTGCTGGATCTTGTCAAATGCTTTTTCTGCATCTATTGAAAGGATCATATGGTTTTTATTTTTTTTTTATTGATATGATGTATTATGTTGATTGACTTGCGAATGTTGAACCATCCTTGCATTCCCGGGATGAATCCTACTTGGTCATGATGTATAATCTTCTTGATGATTCTTTGGATTCTGTTTGCTAGTATTTTGTTGAAGATCTTAGCATCCGTGTTCATCAGGGATATTGGTCTGTAGTTTTCTTTCTTTGTGTTGTCTCTCCCTGCTTTGGGGTATCCGGGTGATATGTGCCTCGTAGAAGCTAGTTTGGGAGTGTTTCTGTTTCTTCTATTTCCTGGAAGAGCTTGGAAAGGACTGGCAGTAGGTCCTCCTTAAAGGTTTGGTAGAGTTCACTAGTGAATCCATCTGGACCTGGGCTTTTGTGTTTGGGCAGACTTTTAATTACTGTTTCTATTTCCTCAATGGTGATAGGCTTATTCAGGTATTGGAGGTCTTCTTGTTTCAGCCGTGGGAGGTTATAGGACTTCAGGAATTTATCCATTTCTTCTAGATTCTCATGTTTCACGGCATACAGGCTCTCAAAGTAATCTCTGATGATCTTTTGGATTTCTGTGGTTTCTGTTGTGATGTCACCCTTTTTATTTCTGATTCTGTTTATTTGGGTTCTCTCTTTCCCTGTACTTACAAGTCTTGCCAATGGTTTGTCAATCTTGTTTATTTTTTCAAAAAACCAGCTCTTGGTTTCATTAATCTTTTGGATTGCTTTTTTTGGTTTCCAACTCATTGATTTCCTCTCTAAGTTTTATTATTTCCTTTTTTTGCCTGGGTTGGGCTCCTTTTGTTGGTCTTTTCTAATGTCTTCAGCTGTGTAGTCAGGTTATTTATGTGGGCCCTTTCTTGTTTCCTGATGAATGCTTGCAGAGCTATAAACTTCCCTCTTAACACGGCTTTTGCCGTGTCCCACAAGTTCTTATAATTGGTGTCTTCATTTTCATTTGTTTCCAGAAATCTTTGGATTTCCTGTTTGATTTCTTCCATGGCCCATTTGTTGTTCAGGAGTGAGCTGTTCAGTTTCCAGGTGTTTGGTTTGACTCCCTGTTTCTGTGTATGGTTAACTTCCATTTTCAGTGCATCATGGTCTGAAAAGATAGCTGACACAATTTCTATCTTTTTTATTTATTGAGGTATGCTTTGTGGCTCAGCATGTGGTCTATCTTGGAGAATGTTCCATGTGCACTAGAGAAAAATGTGTATTCAGCTTTTTTGGCATGAAGAGCCCTGTATATATCCACTAGCTCTCTTTCTTCCATTTCTTCCTTCAGGGCCAATATTTCCTTGGTGAGTTTCAGTCTTGTTGATCTATCCATCGTTGATAGAGCAGTGTTGAAGTCTCCAACTATTATTGTGCTACTGTTAATGTCTTCTTTGAGGTCTCTTAGCAGTTGTTTTATGTATTTTGTCTGACCCCTCGTTGGGTGCATATATGTTTAGTAGTGTAATTTCTTCCTGGTGTACATACCCCTTAATTAATAAGAAGTGGCCTCGTTGTCCCTTCTAACCTTTTTCAGCCTGAAGTCTATATTATCTGATACTAATATGGCCACACCAGCCTTTTGGAGGAGTTGTTTGCATGGAGAATGGTCTTCCAACCTTTGACTCTGAGTCTGTGTTTGTTTTGATTATTCAGATGCGTTTCTTGTAGACAGCAGAATGTTGGGTTCAATTTTTTAATCCATTTTGTCACTCTGTGTCTCTTAATTGGTGCATTTAGACCATTGACATTGAGAGAGATTATTGTCATTGGATTTTGTGCCATCTTTTTTGTGTTTGTTGTGCTTATGGGTTTTGTCGCATTACAGTAGACCCTTCAGTCCCTTCTTTTAAAGTTGGTTTTGAGTCCATGAAGTTCCTGAGTTGTTGCTTATCCATGAAGTTGTGTATCTTTCCTTCATATCTGAATGTGAGCCTGGCCGGATAAAGAATTCTTGGTGAAGCCTGCAGTTCATTGAGCCTTTTCACAATATCCCACCATTGTTTTTGGGCTCGGAGTGTTTCATCAGAGAAGTCTGCTGTAAATCTTAGAGATGTTCCTTTGTATGTGATTTCCTTCTTTGATCTTGCTGCTTTCAGTATTCTATCCCTATCTATAGTTTTCGTCATTTTTATTAAGATGTGTCTTGGAGTATTCTTGTTGGGGTTTCTTTTAGCTGGTATCCTACGGGCCTCTTGGATCTTGAGGGAAGCATTCTTTAGTTCCGGGAACTTTTCAGCAATTATGGCTTTGACAGTTTCTTCTTCATCAGGGTTTTCTTCTTGCCCTTCTGGGACCCCAATGATCCGTATGTTGTTTCTTCTGGCTTCATCCCGATTATCTCTTGTTGTCTGTTCGGTAATTGTGAGCCTTTTTTTCTATCTTCTGGTGTTGTGTAGAGAATCTTTGGAACTCGTCTTCAAGAGATCACTAATTCTTTCTTCAGTAGCTATTATTCTGCTATGATGGCCTTCCACTGTGTTTTTAATTTCATTTACCTCATTTTTAATATCTGTCATTTCCCTTTGCATTTTCCTCACTTCTTCTCTCATGTCCTCTTGTATTTTATTGATTTTGCATTGCATTGCTTCTTTGAATTCCCATTTGAATCCTTAACAGTTCTTTCCGAAATTCTTTTTCAGAGAGGTTATACAACTCATTGGTATTGCTAGACTCATCTGGACCAGTGACTTCACTCACAGAGTTTGATGGAATTTTGCGTTGCTTTACCATTATGACTATTGTAGGTTGCAAATGTGAGTTCTTGGGTGACTAGGATAGTACAGTTAGTAGGTGTCTGGTCTGTTTGCAGAGTTTGGGTGGGTGGTAAGGATGTAGGAACCAAGGTTCACTGGTACCTCATGCAAGGTAGGTAGTGAAAGGGTCATGCGGCGCTAGTGCGTCCATGCGGTTTTGAGTTTTGGGATGTTCCCAGAAGCGCAGGGCCCAAGGGATCGGTCCGGGGTGAAACCAAGGCAGTTTGCCTTGGTTCCCGTTGATGGAGTTTCCGCTCTTCCCTGGGGCAGCTTGGGGTCCGTGGAGACGCAAGAATCACACACACACACCGGTGTGGGGAGTGGGAGGCGTTCCCAGAAGCGCAGGGCCCAAGGGTCGGTCCGGGGTGAAACCAAGACAGTTTGCCTTGGTTCCCATTGATG